>LZPO01017934.1:21002-46866 GCA_001675575.1 Neotoma lepida | reverse complement strand
TACTACTCAAATAAGCAGAGATTTTATTTCTCTAATTTTTTATTTTATTGAAATTAGATTTTTCATGCAAAATATTCTCGTTATAGTTCCCTTTCTCCTAGTCCTACTCCTTCCCAGTTCTTCTCATGTGTCCTCCCATCCAGATCCACACTCTTTCTCTCTTTCTTTAGAAAACAAACAGTGATCTAAGGGATAATAATAAAATAAAATGCAAAAGAGAAATCAAAAACCAACAAATCCAAATAGGACAAAACAATCAAACAAGAAAAAGAGCCAAAAAAAAAAAGTATAAGAAACACATATAGACAGAGATACATGTGTTAACACATATGGGAATCCCATAAAAACCCCAAACCTGAAGCTATAATTTATACACAAAGAGCTTGAAAGGAAAAAAGAAGCCCTGACTTAAAAGTATGAGACAAAGAAGATCAAAAGATGCCATTGGGTTTGTATTTGTGGGCCATCTACTGCTGGGCAAGGAGCCTAATTTAAGAGTGCTTTATTTCCCCCATGAGACTTCCTTAGAGAAAAGTAATTTTTCATTTGCAAGTAGCTCTCAGTTAGAAATGGTTTCTGTGATAGGAATGGGTGCCTGTGTCCACTTCTCGTTTGAGCTCTAGGACCCAATCTGGTGCAGAACCCTGCAGGCCCTGTGCATGTTGCCATACTCTCTGCTAGTTCATGTGCACAAGGTCATGTGGACTGTTGTGTCTAGAAGGCCTTGACTCCTTGGTGTTCCTCCATAATCTCTGGCTCATATACTGTTTCTGACTTCTCTTTTGCAAGGTTTCCTTGAACCGTGACAGAAGTATTTAATGCAGACATCCCTTTTAGGGCTGAGTGTCCCAAAGTCTTTTATTCTCTNCATAATATATGACTAACAGGCATTCTGAGAGGCTGGATCATTTGGGCTCCTTGTTTAAATTGGTGTCTTTTTTTTCTTTCTTTTTTTTTGAAAACAAACTTTTAAAGGTAACATACATACATATATATATATATATGTGTGTGTATGTAATTAACATAAGTATGGAATGTGTAGTGTTCACAAGTCATCTAAAGATGATATTTGTTTTATATTTGAGCAGATAAAAGGCATCTGTTAACTTTATATATCCATTTCGACTGCATGATCAAACTGTAATATAAATCTCTATCCATGCCATATGGAAGGATGACATGTAATAATAAGTCATGAGGACTCTATAGCCAACAAGATTTATCATGTCTCATCCAGTATCAGAGCTGTAGAGGGATCAGCATATACATCACCTGTTTTGTAGTTTTTCTAGTTTTTTTGTTGTTGTTGTTTCTTCATGTCTTTAGCCAAGATTTTCAATAGGTCTCCCTCAATCAAATCTGATCTTTATTAATTTTGAAGAAATCCATAGCTTTTGTTTTCTGTGGAAACAAAAGCAAAACCTCTCCCCCAACACATTTTCTGATTTCCATTCTTAAGACATTTTTAAAATATATAGATTGGTTTAATTTAGCAGTTTCCATAATCCAATGTCTCTCAGCAGATACTGTTTTTTGTTCATTATCATTTAAAAAATTTAAAGTCAACAAAACACCATACAGGGCGGGCGTTGGTGGCGCACGCCTTTAATCCCAGCACTCGGGAGGCAGAGGCAGGCGGATCTCGTGAGTTCGAGGCCAGCCTGGGCTACCGAGTGAGTTCCAGGAAAGGCGCAAAGCTGCACAGAGAAACCCTGTCTCGAAAAAACAAAAAAACAAAACAAAACAAAACAAAAAACCACCATACAGGATCCAGATACCCTGTATATTTCCCATCTTAATGTGGCTTTTTCCTTTTATATTACTTTACTCTCTCTTTAAGACTTTATTATTTTTAAACTATTTTTCGAAGATTTCTAGAATTTATTCATTGTTCATAACCTAAACCATATACCCATTGAACAAAACAACATGTATCTTAACTTATTTTAAAACCATATTATAAGACTTGCCGTTTTCAATGAGCTAAACAAGCATTAACACCAATCGGCATGCTATTGTATATTGGAAAAGCTCAGGCCTCAAACCCCCATAAAAAACTATGGGAAACTAAGTAATGTTGAGAATAGGAAAATAGTGTCCCCCGGGAAAGAGCACATCAACTGGTTATCCAATACCAAATGGTCTGCCATGAAATCACATACACAAGTAACACTATACAGATGAGCAGGTTATATTTAAGAATGTGTATATATACATGTATACATACATATATATATATATGTATGTATACATGTATCAACAATTAATTAAGAAGAAGAGGACATGAATTTGAAAGAGAGTAATAAGGAGTAAGTAGTATGGGAGGGTTTGAAGGTAGAAAGTGGAAGGGAGAAATGACGTAATTATTAATTATAATCTCAAAAATAAAAGAGAAATATATAATGTTAAGACAAAAGACTTGCAGCTTCCTTTTTTATTTTTTTCTGGATAATCTTTGAGATTTACTTATTTTCTTTTTTGAACTGTCTTTTTAATTTATTCTTTGTGTCTTTCACATCATGCATCTCCATTTCATTCATTTACCCATCCCTTTGTATCCATCCTCTGCCCTTGCAGCCTCCCCCTTCAAAAATAAAATAAAATAAAGTTTGAGAAGAAAAAAAAAGAAAAATCCATCTTGTCATGGAAGCTATAGTGTGACACAGTGAGTCATTCAGTAAACCCTTTTATTCATATAGCTTTACTTGCAAGTGTTCATTGCAAAGAGCCATTGGTCTGTTTCCGGGCCTCTGGTTTCGGCCACACTATCGATGCTGGGCCCTCACTGGAACTCCTCTTGCTTATCTTGTTGTTGCCCTGTGTCATTTAGATAACACCAGCTTTGGGTCTGCAGCACTAATCCCTTCAAGTGCTCCAGCAGATCACAAGTGAGGTGGATGTTGGCGGTCATAACCCTGATTCTGGGTCTGGATATTTGCAGGGTTGGTCAGCCTGCCAGCTCTCCTTTGTCCTCACCACCAGGGTGAGTTCTTATGCATTGCCTTGGCTAGTTCACCCCTTGCAGGGACAAGCAAGGGGCAGGGCCAGTTCTCCTGCTTTTAGGTCCTCAGGGTTGGTTCTCCCACACCTGTATCTTCAGGGCCAGCTCTACTGTATTGCTCAGGTGTGATGTAGGGGCCCCTGTCCAGAGTACTGCAGCTGATGAGGTGCAGGGACAGCTGTCCAGCTCTTTTCATCTTGGGGCTAGCTCTCCCACCTGCCTGGGGCATGGATGGGTATGTGGGTGGTGTGGGGGAGGGCATCTCTCCCCTGCCCATTCTACCACATGACAGATGTGTAACACGAGGCTTTTCTCTGCCCTGCCCCAACCTGCAGTCCCATCCAAATAATCACTCAGAGGCTTATATTAATTATAAATGTTTGATCAATGGCTCAGGCTTATTACTAGTTAGCTCTTACATTTAAATTAACCAATTTCTATTAATCTATGTATCACCAAATGGCCCGTGGCTTACCACTTCTTTCACATCTTGCTTCTTGGCAGCTTGAAGCATCTGCTCTGACTCCAACCTTCTTCATCTCTGTCTTCAGTTTGAATGAACTGTCTAAACTTATTCTGCCTTGCCATTGGCCAAGAAGCTTTATTTATCAATCAGTGAGAGCAACACATATTCACAGCATACAGAAAGATATCCTACAGCACAGATGAGTAATGAGGACAGCTCTCCCATGTTCACTACTTTGAGGCTGGCTCACTCACACCTCTGCCAACAGGATTGGCTCTATTGTACTGCCCAGGCAAGGTGCAGGGCCTGCTCTCCTTAGTGTTACAGCTGGTGGAGGACAGGGGCAGCTCTCCCACCTGCCTCAGGCATTGATGGGCATGCAGGTGCTTTTCTTGCCTGCCCATGCTGCCACATGATAGAAGTCTAATGGGCAGAGCTTTCACAACTTAAATCCTGGCTCTCCCACACCTCTCTCCCTGGGGTTGGCTCTATGGTGCTGCCCAGGTGAGTTGCAGGGCCTGTATTTACTTATTTTTTCCATGATTGTCTATATTCATTTTCTTTCCTTTCTTTAGCATCTAAGCACATTTTTAAGCATACTAAATCTGTTTAGAGGTTTTCTTGGACTGGACCTGACCTTTTGCACATCTTCCGCCTTCGTTGACCATGTAAGCCAAACCTTAAGCTGCCAAGTAGTGGCTAGGCCCTTCACCATATGGCTCCATTTAGCACATGGCCTGGGGGCTGTCTCTGGCCCCTTTTGGTCTATGAGAGGTGAGAGCAGAGTCTCATGCCTGCTGTCACAACCTAGAGCCCTTCTATCTGCCCCATCTCTAGTAGGAACTTCTACCTAGCCTTCCAACACCAAGTGGCGTGCCTCCCACTGCTCATAAACACCATTCAAGTGTTTGGTACCAGGTCCTCTTAAAAGATTCCCCACTTCTGTATGCTGCAAGCACCGAGCCTACTTATAACTTTATTATTATTATTAATTATGAAAGTTTGGCCTTAGCTTAGACTTTTTTCCCAACTAGCTCTTATAACTTAATTAACCCATATATATTTTTTAATTTACATTCCACCACATGGCTCAGTTACCTCTTCTTAGTATAGCACATCCAACTTGCTCTGAGTCAATCCTGTGCTTAGTTTCCAGTTTCTCTCTCTGCCCAGAAGTCTCACCTATTCTTTCCTGCCTAGCTATTGGCCATTTAGCTCTTCATTAAACCAACACAAGGTGCCTTAGGCAGACCCACATCTTTACAGTGTAAACAAATATTCCACAACACTTTGACTTCTTTATTTCCAATTTGTTTTCCCTTGATGTCCTTCAGTTGTCTTATTGCTCTAGCTAAGACTTCAAGTACTATATTGAATAGGTATTGAGATAGTGAGAAACCTTGTCTTGTTCCTGATGTTGATGGAATTGCTTTGAGTTTCTCTCCATTTAAGTTGGTGNTGGCTATGGGCTTGCTGTAAACTGCATTTATTATGTTGAGGGATGTTCTTTGAATCACTAATCTCAATGCACACTAGGTTTCACAGATTTGGAATAAAGAAATAAAAAATGTTGCAGTAATTATATATTGAAAATATTAAGATACATTTGCTGAATAAACTATTACTAAATTAAAAAATTAAAACAAAAAGCAAGCTTTCAGTGAGGCTGATGTCATCTGTATGTTTTGCGAAAATTTAGAGTTTTTCAACTCAACTACAAATTGACTNGATCAAAAATTTATAATTTAGAAATACATGATACACTAAGCATTGCTTCAAGCAGTTTTTATGGAGCAGTTCAAACCAAACTGCATAAGCCCTTAAGCAAAATTTGAAAGAAATTGCATGCAATGCAATGTTTCAAAACTAAAAATCCAAACACTCATCAACAAAATCCTTCCCCAAATCTATCCTTATTTGGGAATTGAGTATTTGTATAACTGAATACCATCATATTATATGATATGAATATTTACTACATACTTTCTATGAGCCAAAACTTTTCTATTCTGGATGTCAGTGAGAGAACATAAACAAAACAGACAAACCTCCCTCTTCACTCTGAGAATGTATAAGGGTGTGAATATAGGGGTTATGCACATGCTTAAAGTTTTATTTTATTTCCACAATGCATCAGATAAGCCACTTTGAAACAAAAACATATGACCCTGGTGAAATTGTGAGCACTATTTCTAATTCAAGGGACAAGGAGCTCAAATCCTCAGCCCTCTCATACCTATCTGTACTCACAGTACTAGTCAGGCAGGCCTTCTGTTTACTATGACTCCCAGAATTACATGTTCATCTCTACTGATTCCAGCTTTCTGTCCAGGAAGGAAGAAAGGTCCTAAGGCTGTGTTTCACTCAGTATAGGTTGGGTCTGAATTGTATTCTAACCCCTAAAAGCAAATTGAGTATCATCTAATGGGACTGGAGAAGTAGAAGTTCCTCCTGAGTAATTTGTGCTTGTATTTTAAGAAGAAAGAAAGACATGTAAGATAAGTTTTCCTCTCATATATAATTCTTCTTTCCACTTAGCTTTGTCTCCTATACTTCCTCCACCCTGTTCTTTCTGCTAATGCATCACCATTCTCCTTACAGTCCAAGGTCAATGTCATCTCATTTCATTTCTAAGTTGAAGAAATTCTTCTTTCTTCCTGACTTCCTCTTGGCTTTCCATTATGTACAACTCCCTCTCTATAGCAAGAGTGATTGAAAGCATGTATGGACACATGCCATTATCAATACTTCCAATCTAATCTCTGTCTGGAGCTCATGACACATCCGGTCCTACCTAGTGCTGCAAAACTCAAACAAAATACCAAAAAATTAAAATAAATAGTTTGTAAAATGGTCCTTTTCCCTAAAACAGCTATGAAAAAAGTAAAATGAGACCAAATTACAATTTTATTCCTGATAAGTTACTGATAATGAAACAAAGTTGAATATCTAACTAAAGAATAATCCATGGGAATATCACATTAGTCTCAGAAGTCATACTATCTTAAAATGAACAAACATAATACCATCTCAGTGTGTATCTATTTGAAGTGAAACACAGTTTGTGAAATGTGAATTCACATAGTATCATCAATACACATATTCTAACATATTTTCTTCAACTGTGTTCTAGATCTTGACCGTGTGACTCAACGATAATAGGGTTGGCTTTAGACAGGAGATTGGGCAACTTCTCTGCTACATCTAGATAGAGACAGAGAACAATAATGTGGGCAGCTGTGCATATCCCTGAGTTATAGACGGAAAACTGATTCCATCTTATCTGTTGATTCAGTTCAGCAGTGGTGAGCATTTTGAGAAAGATCACACCTTAGCTATTTCTTAAGTATCATTCTTTTTTCTCCAACACTGGCAATTTCAAAACCCCACACAGGATGAATACTTAACAAATAACCTGTGCTTTTCAGGCCCTTTCATTATTCTTTGTCACAGAATAAGAAACCAACAACTATAAATTAATATGACATCTCCATAGTTCTAAAGTGTATTCTAACCCTGGTGCAGTTTCTTTTAAAAAAGGAACAGAATGTTTTCCTCTATCACATTACTGACATCAAAGTACTCAACTGACTTTGGAGGAAAACGGTGCTACAAAATTCAAGGTATCAGCAAGAAATTCTTTCTTAGACTACNATGATTTGTGTCTCAGAAAGCCACAGGTTAAAATAACATTTGAACATCATCTGGATTCAATATCTATTCACCTTATTCAATTTTTGATTTTCATTATTCTTACCTATTTAAAGTCATCTTTTAAAGTGTCCCCAGTCTTTGAAGCACTTTGTTTAGTTTAGAAAGGTACAAAAGATTTGAAAAATAAAACACAAATAATCTGACATATTTCACAAGAATATTTACTGTTATAGGATATATTTTTAGAAAGTATTNTATTTTCTATTTCCTTCAGATTAAAATGAAAGTAGTTTAAGGTAGAATTTGACTTCCCATAAAATTAACTTATCTTTATTCCTTATTGAAGTCTCACATTTATTTCTACAGCCTGTTGTTAACTTCAGTTACATCAGGAACACTTTACAACATGTATTAAGCCAGGGAGACATTGAAGATAATCTCTCTATATGAGCAGTTTCAACCTTTGGGAGTCAAATGACCCTTTCAGAGGGGTCATCTAAGATGATCGGAAAACACAGACATTACATTACAATTCATAACATTAGAGAAATTGCAATTGTGAAGTAGCAATGAAATAATTTTATGGTTGGGGGGTCACCACAACATGAGGCACTGTATTAAAGGGTCTCAGCACTAAAAGAAAGTTGAGAACCACTGCTCTATATGGATTTGCTGTACATAATGCCAACACAAACTTGGAGGAAAAAATAAAACAGTATCTAAACTTTTTAAGAAAGCAGCATGGCTGAGTTTCCATCAGCCTAAACAGCAAGAAGATGACAGAGTAATCTTGCTGACTCAGATATAAGCAAACAAGGCTGTGTGGTTATTCCAAATGTGTCTTTTGGTGAGGTTAAATTAAGACATTCTGTGCTATTTGCTATGATTCCAGTGTAAATGTGATTTCAGTGATGCATGGAGTCAAGGCCACAGCACTGCTGATTGAGATGAAGCAGGCCACTCCCAGGTCAGTATTACTTACTACCTTACATCAAGTATTTCTGGAAATGGAGGCTTTTAAGCTCACGAAAGATATATCCGTTCATCTTTAATGTGGTGAGGGTGACACCTGCCCCTGGCAGACAGCATTTTATAAAAATGTCACAGTAATATTTCTGGACTTCAATGCCCTTTTGGAATCTTGCTTCTAATGAGATGAGATTCCACTTAGCCTCCCCTTGAATCTGCCCAGGAGTTCATGCCTTTCCACATAGTGTGTGGGACAGTAATTATCACAGGACTTTAAGGTCATGTCATGAAAGGTNTTACAACTGCCTATTGGCTCTCTTCTTTAGGAATGTCAACTTTTGACTTCATGAGGCACCACATGTGAAGTGATTGAACCTTCTCATAAAAGGCACCTGATAGGAGGCCCTAACCCCAAATCACATGACCAAGCAGCTTCTGAATTCCTGATCCCTAGAGACCATGAGAGAGAATAATAGATTATTAACAGTTATAAGACATTAATAATATGTTTTGTTATATGTCAATAGATAACTAACACACTACTTTGTAACTTATGGAGTATATTTTAACTTTTTGGAGTCTATTGTCAGTTACCAGTAGATGTTTGTTAATGTGATACCATGTGTTTGCATTTCTATCCCTTTGCCCATCTACTGCCTCCAATATTTTCCAATAAAAAAAAACACACATCTCTGTAATGAAATTTTCAAGTGTCTGTTTCAGATTCTCTTTTAAGAATAATTTTTGTAAAGCAAAATAAAACATTTAGAGAGGAAAGGTGCAGGGTGCATATGCCATTTCTTTTTAATAAACTGGGGAAAAGTTCTCCAGATGAATAAACTATGCCACCTTAGCTTTGGCTGGCAGAATAGCACAGTAACCATGGCCACNCAGCAAAATGAAGTTAATTGTGCTATTTGTTTGTGTGTTTGTGTGTATGTCTTATAGATGTCCATGTATACTTGCACATTTGTGTATGTTCACCAGGGTTTGGTGTAGTGTGCATTTTATCAGTAATATTTCATCTTTAGAGACAAGTGTTATCACTGAACCTGGAGCTCAACAATTTGCTTAAGCTGGCTGGCCAGCATGGTTCCAGGGAGCCATCTGTCTCTGTCCCTATCCCAGCACTGTGGCTGGATATGNACTGCTTTGTTGGGAGTTTAGTGGAAGTTGGAGATCCCAACTCAGGTACTCATATTTGTACAGCAAGTACATTGCCAAGTAAGCCACCTCTGCATTTCCATTAATTGTAGTATTTTAATGAGTTAAACTTATACATCATAATATTCTATTTCTAACCCAGCCATTTTTCGCACTTCTGGGGATTGAACCTAGGGCCACATGCATTATATGCAAGCACTCTATCACAGAGTTATAAATAACTCCAGGCCCAGTAATCATTTTTGACATAATACATAATATACCAAATGGTGCATGAACTAAAAAAGTATGCAACCATAAAAACAAAATTATAAAAGATAGTACTTTTATGCTGTTCTAATTACTCTTCCTTTGTTGTGACAAGATACACAGACAAAAGCAACCTCAGGGAAGAATGGTGCCTTTTGGCTCGCAATGCAAGGGTACGGTCCATCATGTCAGGGAAGTCATGGAAGCAGAAACTTGAAGCAGTTGGTCACACTAAGTTCATTCAGGAAGTAAAGAGTGATAAATGCTAAAGTTCAGCTTGCTTTATCATTTATAGATGGTACCTAAGCCTAAGGAATGGTTCTTTCTCCATTTAGACTATGTCTTTCCACTTAATCAACCTAATCAAGATACTGCCTCTCAGGTGTGCCAGGAATCTNGACTCCTGAGTGATACTAGAGTTGGTAAAGCTGACAATACATATTAACCATCATTCCTGTCTTGAACCATACTTGGCCTTTTAGGGAAGATGGCAATCTCCATGTACTGGTCATGCTAAATCAATCTGTAGGNAAAAGTGTTTGGCATAAGAAATGAAAGCATTATGACCTCTTGCTCCCGAGGAAACAAACTGGATGAGTGAAAGTGTGGTGACAAGACAGAATGACTTAAAGCATGAAATAATAAAAATATCAATCTTTGACTTTTTACACTCAATTATTTATCGAACTGTGATGTTGCTATCTAGAGAAAGTTGATGAGAAAGAGAAAACAATACTAATGATCCTTAAGTATAAAAGTTTCTCTCCCCACTCATGTGCCATTACAAGGATTAACACTTAAGGAATTGTTCCTGTCTACAGTTGAACTGTGTTGAAGATTATAGCAACCTCCTTATGATTTTATCAGAAATACTTTTATTTTGCCAAGTGATTAAGTCTGAAATACTGTGTACCTCACCTCAACTTTCAGATGGAATAAGGACAGTATCTTTTCCCACATGTGTGACTACTTCTGTTTGAAATGAAGACTATAAACATAATAATGTATTTTATAAAATTATTTAGATAAAAAACTAAAGAAAATGTGAATAAAAAGAAGTGAGCAATCCTCTGTTCAAGGTGGGCACTTTAAGAATGTGACTTCTGGTGGGTCAATCACATTCCAATAGATAACCCTACACTCAAATGTACAAACATGGGTAGCACAAAGTAGGCTCATCCATGGAAGAGTCTAATTCTCCTCCTATCAGTCAATAGTTGAAAATTACCTCCTTCAATGTTAACATGTCTTTTGTTATTGTTCTAGTCTTGTGTATGCAGCCATTTCTAGGAAAGATTGTTTTACAGCAGACTTCCTGGTATTCTGAATCTTTCTGCTCTCTCTTCTGAGATGTTCTTTGATTTTTCGGTACAGAAGTTGTCACCTGTCAGTGGCAACCAACTACTGTCTAATTGGACTTAAGGCTCACTCAACAGGACAGGAATCATACCTGGTAATGGAAATCTAGCCTGCTTTTCAGGACTACTAAGGTCATGGGTCTTAGAAAAGAATCGGCTACCATCACTTTACTAGACAAATATAATTCCTTATTATGTTTTAAATCATATCATTATAACCACAGATAGTCTAGCTACCTCACCTCATCAGAGAAAGCTTATCTTTAAAGCAAATGGAGACCATAATACACACACACACAAAGAAAAAAACCACAACTAAGCACAATGCAGAAATCATTGGATCACAGAGAGTCTAGCCCCAATGAATGGAACTAACTCAGTTTTAATATTGGAAAATTGAAGCAAAGAATTGATATGACTTTACCATAGTCACAGAGTTAGTGATAGAACTGGAAAAATAATGAATAACTAAACATTAAGTATGTAATTATGTAAGTAAACAAATAAATAAATGAATTCAAACATCTTAGTTTAAAATGCCATATCACGCTGATTTGAATTGCAACCCTGATATCCTGATGACACTCAGAGATACATCAGTATTTTCTCACATGTTCATAATTTCTTATCCTTCCTTCTTAGAAATATTTCTTTTTTTCTATGCATCTCTGGCGCATAACACACACAGCCCTGTCTTTACACCTTGCTTAGTTTAGTCTACTGAAGGTCTATGTATTAGCTTCACATAGAATGCCGTATCTAACATCCGGCAGAAGGGGGCTAATTCAAGCCCTCAAAGACAATCAGGAGCAGTGTGTCCAGGCAGACCCTGACTTACAGTGACAATGCAGTGACAGAGGCTGCTCTCTGTTGGAGTCTACAGCTCAATGTGCACTGATGAACTGCAGCCTGTATGCATGAGTGAAACACAAGCTTAGCAGTAAGAATGGCAACAGTTGGGGGAGTTTTAACACATTAGTACATCTAAGACACACAGGAAAAATAAAATTGGTGAGCAGAGCATAAGTTTACTCTTCTCAGTTGTGTGTTTTGCTTTTCTCAGGTTTCTTTAATGGTGGAATCAGCTTATTTGCTGACCTGTCTTCTTCATCCTGAATATTTCATCTGAAATGCTAGACTGATTTTTCACAAAGACCCATAATATAAAGCAGAGTTTAGAAGGTAAAGTCAAGGATCCATGAGGAATTTTGAGTAGGACAGTCAAGTTACAGGGGCACTGGACGTTACAATTAAATAGCCTTGAGGAACTATTAAGAGCTGATGTGAATAGCAGGCTTAGAGTGCTGTTCTTTGCAGAGTTACAGCTGTGATGCAAAGAGAGCTTTTCCCTGGATGACTTTATACTCCTCGGAGCTGTTTGGTACATGTGTCATGTGCATCCTTATGAATTCATGATCTATGGTTCTTCANTCTCATTGTATCTAGAAAGNTAAAGAAAAGCCTTCTAAACAGAGAATAGGCACCCATAGTATGGCAAAACATATCTAAAGTAATTAATCATGGTTGAAGAAGTGGTTTGTTAATCAATTTTCTATCATATATGGAACAAAGTAAAAAAAAAGTTGGTATATCTTTATGTCCAATTTGGAGTTACTGATATGGTTTGTTACCAATATAATATTTCAGATACATATTTCAAGAACTTCCATATATAGCCTGTATAAAAATTAAACCTCAAATTTTAATGGAAAGATATTTGATGGAAATGAAGAGAAAGACAATGATGATCAACAAATACAAAAACAAAAACTACAAAAAAAACCAGAAAAAATTTCTATAATTTATTCTACCATTGTTAAGCCAAGAAAAGATTTGTGNATATTATGAATGATCAAAGAATCTTAAGTTTAAGGTTTCTGGTTTTGATAAATAATCTTACTATATAACCAAGATGGTGAACAAGTGTTATATTTTTCTAGACAAAAAGTGAGATGAAAATGAGAAATCTTAATTCCTCATGACCCATTAATTTCTTAAAATCCTTTCCAATGTAGTTTCCAAACAAATTCGGATTCACTCTTTCACCAGCATGAACATACTCTCTCTCTCCACTGCACGTGGGCTTTCCCAAAACACTGTCATTGCTGGCCTGGATTGCTGCAGTCTGGCATCTTCATGTATTGTCACCACCACCCTAACTGCCCACAGTGTCTCACAATACCACTAAAAGGCACATACCATCATGTTGTCTTAGCTTTTCTCAGATGGTCCCTTTCTTAGTCTACAATTCAATTTAGTGCCTTGCCAGATCAAAGGGGCTTTTTCCTCTCAGTCTTCTCTTTACACATGAAATCACTTTTTCCATAGTAATTCCCACCGTTCCTAGAACTGCGCGATGTAGAATCTTGTATTCATGTAGTTCTACTTACAAAATATCTTCCTCAAATACATATCCTGAGCTCCAAACCCATCCTTAGTGACTCTCTATTACTGCCTTTCTCTTACCATTGCATCTATGTCCGACATGATCTATTTCATTTGGTTCTTATCTCCTCCATTTCTAGGGCATAACTCTACAGAAGCAGGGAATCTAGTTTGTTTACTTGCTATTGCTATGATTAGTACTTGGGACTGTTCACAGCATGTGGTCATAGTCAGTGGTTTTTAGATAAGTGAAAGAATTAAAAGGACATATGAAATCAGAGCAACTAAAGGAATGCAAATTAAAGGGCAAATACCATAAACTTAAAATACATTTTATTTAAAAAATGTATTAGCAATACTTTATAAAATATATACATATTATACAAATATTACATNAGTTATTTTGATATATTGTTTCATGTAGTCAAGTAGAATAAAGGTACAGTATTTTTCCAAACCTTTATTTGTATTTATTTATTATAATTATAATTATAAATATAATTATAAATTATATTTTAATTTAATTAAATATAAATTATAATTTATTTATAATTTATTATAATTAAAATATAAATTATAAATATAATTATAATTATAATTATTATGAATAAATAATTTATTATTTATATTTATTAATGAAATTGTTAGAAAATATGTAAGATTTTATTGCATTATCAAAAGACAGGGTTAGTTGAGCTTGGCTTCTTTTTGATTAATTAAATTAATTTTATTTTATATCCCAACCACAGTTTCCCCTACCTTCTCTCCTCCCATTCCATCCCCTCACCTCTCATCAGCCTCCATGGGAGGCCTGCCCCTTTCTGAGTATAGCTTCTTAATGAAACTTCTGAACTCAAATGTACTTGGGAAGATAAATATATTTTAATAACTAATGGTTATTAATGTCTTTTAACATCAAGGCTGAATTAGTTATTTAAACAAATAATTGTCTCTTAGGATTGAAGAATAAACAGAGATAATTCACATCTCTATTTACTTTTCTCTATATTGAGTTTTCATAGATAGTAAACATTCTATACGTGATAATAAGCAAGGACATGAATAGTTATATAAATCTTGGGGGAAATGGCCTTGAAAATGTCAGTGGACATGTAAAACCATTCTTCAGCATGAGGGCTATAAACTCAGAGTTCAAAAGAATCCAAACTTCATATATAATTTACATATGTGCATTACATATACATTTACATATATTATATGCTTGTTCTTCTTTGTGTTCTCTGCTCATGAAAGCCATTTCTTGACCTGAAATTTCATAAGTGCTTTCTCAATGGAGAAAATGTTATATTTGTCTCTTTTTTTTTGTTTTGTTTTGTTTTGTTTTGTTTTTTTGGTTTTTCGAGACAAGGTTTCTCTGTGAAGCTTTGCGCCTTTCCTGGAACTCACTTGGTAGCCCAGGCTGGCCTCGAACTCACAGAGATCCGCCTGCCTCTGCTTCCCAAGTGCTGTCTCCTTTTTTTTTTCAGCACATTGAATATTCTTGTTGTCCTTTCATGTTTCTGTAACAAATCACCACAGTCCAAGCAATTTGAAAAGTCAATGTGTTGGCACTGGCTTGCCATCTGATAGGAAAACCTTCAGTTGTAGTATTCTATGGTAGGAGGTGGGAGTCAGGAAACAAGGGAGAATATAACACAAGAGAAGTTGGAGAAGTTTTGCTTCTGTAGAAAGTTGCTTCTCAAAATAAGGACCCACACTGGCCATAGTAACGTCAGTCCTTCATGAAGGCAGAGCATACATGATCTAATCTCTCCTAATTGTCTCTCAGGACTGCTGCCTTGAGGATTAAGTTTTCAGGACATGAACTTTGAAAAATATTTATGAACTATAGTAGACATCTCACTTAACTTTGTATAACTCTCAAAACACATTCTAGACTTAAGAGCAGACATAAAGTCTAACACTGCTAGATCTGGTAGGCAGCCTGATGCCATAAAATACCCTCCTTTATGGAACTAAGTAGACCTCAATATCATGTAATGACATTGTGACTGTGCAATTTCACTTCTGTAAGCCTTAGATTCTCCCTCAGAAACCGTATTAACTCATAAGATTATTGTGAAGTTCAGTAAAAAGGCATCTGTAGAGGTNGCACAATGTCCAGCATACTGTCCTCTCCATTCCCATATCAGACTCAGTTCTGACACTAGCAAAGAGGTCCTGTTGATTCATTCACCATGTCTGTGTTTTAATTTTCCAATTTCAATAATAGTATAGTCACCAATGTGAGCTTCAAAAGACTTGTAAGATCAAAGTCTGTTTCCTGTTAACATCTGAATGTCTGCTTCGGTGTTTCTGAGAATTCTATTCCTATCTACTTTGTCAGAGGCAAATGGTTGTTACTTTGGGGACATCCTTAAAGGAGAATGTACAAAGATTTTAGCAAATTATCTAAGGCATTTTTTTCTAAAATGCTTTAATATGATGTAGAACATCTGTATTTGAAAAGTCAATTTGGGAAGGGTCCCCCCACTCCTCTGTTGCCCAGTCAGGCCCAATGGCCAGACAAATTACCTTAGTTTCATTTCTAGAATGTGCCAGAGCCTAACTTTCCTTGACTCTTTTCATATTTTATCAGGAAAGAACAAAGCCTAGCTAAAGGAGCACGCAGCTGAAGTTACGCTTTGGTTTGAACGGAGAACTATGTATTCACAAGTTATCGCTCATGCAAACAGAGAAGGTCATTCATCCCAAGTGCTCCTGCACATCTGCAGCAACATACTACAGAGGAAAGAAGATTCCTGCATTCTGAGAAATTTGCTGTCAGAAACACTACATGAAACTCTTTTCCTTTTTTAATTTCCTGCATCCTTCTGAAAGGAAAAATGACATACAGGAGACACTTTTTTCCTTTTGCTNTGACCTGCGAATAGAAAGGAATAGACAATAAGCTGCAAAGCTGCTGCTTAAATCAAAATCTGGAAATGATACCAGCCATTATGAGTATAGTATTCCTGACTATTAATAATCACAGAAAATAGCATATAGATTTATGAGTATNTACATATGCACAAGTATAGACCATGAATAAAATTTGATTTGTGCTAAAAATCTTACATTTTACTTGTGATTGAAAGAGTACCAGGATCTTGGAACAGGAACTCAGAGACTCCAATTGTACATCTCACATTATTTTTATTTTATATTGATTTTATAGTAGAAATAATCAGATCAATTAAATAAGACTACATATTGCAAGGGATTTGAATAATGCTTTATTTCCATATCCCATATACATATATATAATGTAAATGGAATTATATACTGCAGTGGTTTGAATAAAAGGGCCATCATAAGCTCATCTATTTGAATGCTTAGTCATCAGGGAGTACCAGTACTTGAGAAAGATTAAAGGGTGTTGCCTTGTTGGAGTAGGTGTAGCCTTGTTGGAGTAGGTGTAGCCTTGGTGGAGTAGGTGTAGCCTTGGTGGAGTAGGTGTAGCCTTGGTGGAGTAGGTGTAGCCTTGGTGGAGTAGGTGTGGCCTTGGTGGAGTAGGTGTGGCCTTGGTGGAGTAGGTGTAGCCTTGGTGGAGTAGGTGTTGCCTTGGTGGAGTAGGTGTTGCCTTGGTGGAGTAGGTGTGGCAGGGGTGTGTGTTTTGAGATTTTAAAAGCCCAAGCCAATCCCAGAGTGTCTCACTCTTCCTGCTGCCTGTGAATCCCAGTGCAAAACTCTCAGATAATTCTCAAGCACCGTGTTTGCCTTCATGCTAACATGCTTGCCATCATGCTCCCCAACATGATGATAATGGACTAAACCTCTGAAACTATAAGCAAGCATCAATTAAATGCTTTCTTNCATAAGAGTTTCTGTGGTCACAGTGTCTCTTCACAGCAATAGAACACTGACTAAGACATATATCCATATCAAAAATAAAGTCTAATAATCAACATTTTGCTTCATTTTTTACATTTTCTAAAGAATATATTTAGTACTCTATAGAGACATTTAATTTCTATTTTCTATATTTAAATGATGAACTTTAAAAAAATATGCTGTAATTTAAAACTTCATATAAAATGAGCCCTGATGATCATCTACAAGATGTTTTGTAAATGTTTAAAAATCTTTTCACACTTGTACTTTATTTTACAAAATATGTGAATATTTCATGGTACTAATCATATTTTTAAGATCTTATTTTTATGATTATGAGTACTTATATGCATATATGTAAACACATCACATGCATGCCTGATGCCTACCAAGGCCAGGAGAGGATGACATGGAATTATATATGGTTGTGAGCTTTCTTGTAGTTGCTGGGAACTGAACTAGTTCCTTTATAAGAACCTTTACACAACCCTTTATTACCATCTCTGCAGCCTTATAACCATTTTTTATGGTCTTTCAAAATAAAAACACTGATAAATGTTGAGATAAGAATCTAAATGAACTTCCCTGCAGCAAATCAATTGCTTCCATCTTTAAATTTTAAACCTAGAGATCTGGACAAAGCAGGCTATTATTTCAACAGTGTTTTCTCCTTAAGCAGAAACAATGCATTTGCAGCAACCAAATCAAGGACAGTGTCTATGAGAAGGGGTCAATCAGCTTTTATCTTTCAGTAATGTATGGAAGGCATACCATGAACATCAAGCCAGCCAGCCATTAAGGGGAAGATGGTTATGAGCTTGCTACTGAGAGGCAGAGAATTCTGAGCTCCCATACAAATGTTCTTTTGTGAACTTAAGTAATTTAGCATCAGTCTCTTCACTTACAGAATGGTAATATTAACTATATCTTTGTTGGGTGTGTTTGGTACATATTAAGTTGCTTCTTAATTAGAGCATGCTAACAATCAGGAAAATATAAATTATAACCACCATGAGATGGTATACCTTGTACCTATTAAAATGGTAATTATAAAAAAAGATTGCTAACATCAAGATATAGAAGAAAAGAGAGACTTTGTGCACTATTCAGTGGGGATTTAAATTAATACAACCACTTGTGAGACAGTACAGAGGTTTCTTTAAAAAATTAGAAGCTACCATATGATACAGGAATCCCACTTGTAATTATTTAAAGGAGAGACAATCAGTTCCTAAAGAGACGTTTGCATTCTCATGTTCACCAAAATATCATTTGCAATAGACAATGTATAAAAATCAACCTAAATAAATATGGACAGATTTATAAATGTGGAGTAATATACATATATAACATGGAGTACTATTCATCCTTAAAAAGTGAAATCCTGTCATTTGCAAACATGGAGAAATCTGAAGTATGCTGTGTTTATGAGTATGCCAGGCAAAGAACAGCAAATACCATGTGATCTCAAAAGCTCGCAGAATCCGAAAAAAGTTGAACTCATGGTAGCAGAGAGTATTATNATAGTTGCCAGAGAATGACTGGAGAGTGAGACATGAGAAAACACGGCCAATGGGTAAAAAGTTTTACAGAGAATAAATATGTTCTTTGGATTAGTTATAAAGCACTGTGCAAGTAATTGGTAGTATTATAGTACATTCTTGAAAATATCTAAAGAATAAACTTTAAACATGTTTGATATAAAGATAAATACAGGAATTGATGAAAGTATTAATTTAGTGATTTATAATGATTGCATATTTAACAAAAATAACATGATATACAATAATATATAATATTATCATGTATGACTTAAAGCAATGAAAAATAACAAATTAGTTTACATGCACTATTTTGAGATGATGTTCACATAATTCCTCTATGTGTGATAGGGTTTATTAATTATAGCTTAATCAACATTTATTCCTCTGTTGACACTGTGACNTTTTGCCACTATTTTTTCAATAAATATTGGGTTTTGATTATGCAGTAAGCATTGCCTTTCGGACAAGGCACACATCAGCACACCTCTGCAATTTGGAACTTTATAATTACTCTGTATTTCCTAATGTATTAGCCATGATTTTTCATTTATCATATTTTCTATTATATTGCTCTCTTAGTATCATCTTCAAGTGATTGCAGATACATGTAAAAGTTTGATTGATAAGTAATTCGCAACATAATGGATCAGTATTGTAAGGATCTCATTTCTTTTCCATATTGAAGAAAACCCTGATACAGCTCTCATTCACAAACTCTCAAGGTTGCCAAGAATTGAAAGACATTCAAGTTAGTATTCGTATACAATTCATTTCCCCTGTCCATGTTCCATTACTTTATCTATAGTTCATTCTCTGCATTCCCTGTCACCTTCTCAACTTGCCATGAGGTAAGGCAATTATGACCAAAAATAAGGTTGGAATACAAACAGGAAAACAATATAGCAAAACTTGTTAATCCAAGGCAACTTCATTCAAAATAACATTCAAATTGAATCAACAGTTATTCCCCAGTCAAACAGATATGGTTTCTCATTAAAATTGTTCATTTAATACAAAGCATGCATTATGAATTATTTAAGGGAGAAATTAAGTCCCAAGAGTATCTTGCATTATTAAAAAGGCACGAATAATTCCAAGAGATGCCACAAAATAGCTGTACATCAGCCACAAGTGAAACTGCATGTGTGAGCCACAGGGGGCTGCAGGGTTGGAGCATGAGATAATCATTTAGTCACTTCTTCTCTTTAATACAAATATACAGGACCATCTTCATAAGTCTGTGACATTATTCAGAGAAAGAACTTCACTTATAATTAGGGCATTCAGAATCAGGTACAGAATTCTTTCATTTTAATAATTAACAGTAATCAATTTAAGAAGTTTGCTCCTAACTATGATCTAATAAATCAATGGTAGGCTTTGTGGGTCTTGAATTTTTAAAAGCTGCAAGTTTCCCATGGTGATCGCTGTGTTTTTATCCTGGAGCACTTAGAGTTCGCTGTCATGACAAGGTTCTGAGTATAGCTGAGTGAAAGAAGTTGCACTAGTAGTGCTGTGTTTTCAGGAGACAGATGCCCTCACTGTGGCCTCCGAAGGAGAGTGCTGGTGATGGCATGCTCACAGAACTCAGATACTTGTTTCCAAACAATCCACTGAGAATGCCTAAGAACCTGAGGACTGTGTCTTAGAGGTATTATAAAAGGACAAAGAAGGATTATTCAAAAATTTCACTGTNTCATCTCTGTCTGCAAGTAAATCTTATTTCAGTCAGGATCTCAGGGGATACAAGTGGTATCTCTCTTTTAAAACTATCAAGCAAGCCAAGAACTGACAGTACAGTAAGTATGGTGGGAGCTACTGCTTGCTACCAGGCATAATACTACTGTGACATCCCCCTCTGCTACAGGCTGTATAACTGTTGAGAACAATTATTCCCCACTCTAGCCCAAGTAGTGTCAATATGACAATTCATTTGGGAGATTTGTAAATCATTAGAAAAGGTTTGCAGTATCTTATCCCCCAAGGACCATAATGTGCTATGTCACCATGGTGATTTATAGCCTCCACTTAAATTTCCTTGGAATAGATAAACCATGGGCAGCTTAACATCTTATACTCTTTAAATTAACCAGCATAACTATCTCTACATGATCCATTTACAGCACAGAGAGGGGTAGATTTGAAGGTTAAATCAAAACCGCATGCTAGCAGAATCTGTTGTATGATAATAATTCATATTGTGAAAACTACAATTTTGAGGAAAGCCAATTCAATTCATGCATGAGGCATGATAGCATCAAATTTGGAAATATAATTTGTTAACAGCCATACTTAAGACAAATATTTATTTAAACTATATCGTGTGTAATTTCTTAACTTCAGAAGGAAATAGATACTCAAGAAGGGCCCCATTCTAAAAATGAAAAACAGAAGTCTATGAATTTCCTACTCTCCCATCTTGAATCCACCATAGCAAAGTCAAAATCAAGCAAAACATACAAGCATCACCGAAGCCTTTCTGCCTCCATTTCAGACATCACTTTGAGCAGAGCTAATGTAAACCCCAGCTTTAAAACCCCAGTTTATTTCTGACAGCCGTCTCTGGTCCTCAACTCTGCAAATACATTTCAAAAGTCAAAGGAAGCAGAGTTGGTATTTAGCCCTTAGCAATACCCTGGTGCTCTTCCCTGTAGAGAAATGATCAGGAAACTAGTGTCCATCTCTCTGCTGGGAGAAAAAGTCATCTCTCTCTCCCTCCCTCCCATCATATTTCCTAATCTCCTACTTATCTTCCCTGTACTTGGATCTTTCCTCTATATAAGCCAGTTAGTCCCANCTTCAGGTGCCCTTGCACTCTGACTGCATTTATCCCTTGTAGTTCTTGACAATCCTGCATCCCATGGCAGATATATGTCCATCTACAGGGCAACAATTCAACTTGTGTAAGTTCTATGACCTCCTCTGAATGAACCTGGTGCTTCTACAGTGTAGGACAAGCCTGATATTTATAAGGTACTTGCTGAGTAAATGATGGGCACAGAGCCCATNTTTCAGTTAAGCATGATAGTATGCCAGGCTTGCTTACATGGTTCCAGGATCAAAACAAAATTTTGTGTGCAGAAACTCTGAGATTATCTGACATAAACACAAGGCAATAAGGTCACTGNTTAGAAATTGTCACTGGCTATAAAGTGTTAGCAATTGTTTGTAGCTGGGTGTACACAAACTGAAATTAATACAAGGCTTCTGATGACAGGGAACAGGATATACATTCAAATTAGTTTATGTCAGACTTTTTTTTTTCACTTTTACTAGCATCCATTAGGGAACAAGCAATCATGGAACTCTTAGGATATTTGACAGATGATGTATACTCTCTCAGTATGATAGGTAAGGGCACATAGGGACCATACACTTGACAATATCCATTGATTTTTGTTTTCATGTTTACATGTGACTAATTCCTCTTATCCAGATAGGATTCATCTGTATCTAGGATGCATACTTATCACTCACATTTATCACAATGTCTGATCCAAGTCTTTAGTTTGCATCTGTTTCTATACATTATTAGACAAGTTGTGTCTCCCACTTACCTTTGAAGTTTTGGGTCTGCATCCCTTCTTCATCTTCGAATTCACTACTTCCTCCTGACCACTAGTCCTAACTGAACACAGTTATTGACCACTCCAATCCTCTGCCTCAAATCACTTTAGTCCCAGACCCAGCATGCTATAGTCAAATGTTTTTCTAATAATTAGTGTGTGAAATACCTTTGGCTCAGTTCACTTTAGATTTAAAAGAAAAAGCAAGAGAGAACAGACTGTCACTCAATTTGAGACTAAATTCAATTTTATATGCTTTGGAAGAAGTGGCAGAAGAAATATTCTGCTGGTTCCCACTGCCATGGCCATGATTGTGTTGGCTTTCTCAGTTCTGGGTCAAGCCACCATGGCAGGGGAGGGAAAGAAAGTTGGTTTGCTTTGTTTGGTTGTTTTTGGTATTTTTTTTTTATTTAAAAGCATTTCAACTCTATGTGTTTGCATACACCTGTAAGAAGGCTTCACTCAGATACTCAGAGCTTTGCCATCTAAACTCAGAATGCAGAGTAACCCATGCCCAGGACAAAAAATCATTGCCTAACAATACCACCAGAGTATGGGTCACACAGGTGGGACAAGGAGATGACAGCAGCTGTAGTGGCCCCTCATCACTCTGTGCTTGCAGGGTTAGCCACAAATGTAATTACAGGGCTGTGCTCCTGGTCTCAAGGTTAATAAACCACAGGAAAATGACACCTTCACGTGTCCTGTATCATAACAGCACTGGCAAGGAGAAGCATGGTTTTAAACTGGCAGGAATGACACAGCCAGACAGCANGGTTGCTGTGAGCAGAGGAGAAAACAAAGTCTGACTCAGGGGGCTGCACTGCCAACAAGATGGACAACGGACACATCCATCCTGCCTCTGTGAGACACAGCACTGCAGCAGAAAACCTCACCCATGATGCCTCACTGGTGGGTGTGAGGTCCTCTGCTGACCACACCCTTTGCCTTGCTCCTTCCATTCATCCCCACACATTGAAGGCTGGTACACCCAAACTCCAGCCTGCACTCACCAGACAAGCATATTCTTGAGATTACCCACTTCTTTGCCAGAGCACACTAGCAGGGCTTGGTGACATTAAAGCTGCAGGTACCCACTGCTAATGTCTTTCAGGCATCTCTTTCCTTCTTGGAGGCTTACTTTCTTTCCTTCAAAGCCCCCATTTGGTTCTGCATTATTTCTTGATTCCTGTCCTCAAGCTATGTCCCCAGTGGTTTTCTCTTGTATCTTGCAAACCCTTAAGACCAAGAAGAGATTGATTCAGACAGTTTTCTGCCCTCAACATCAAAGTTTGGTGTTCTCACCAGGGATATTTATGTTCCTTATAGACCTGGACCCGTGCAAACTACTAAGATACACTGGGGTGAAAATGGAAGAAATTCTTTTTCTAGAGAGATTGGAACCCCATCAGANAGTGCAGACACCACTCGGGCTGTGCAGAACTCTGAATGCAGTATGCAAGACTTTCTCCCCTACCAAATCCCCTCTGCTATCAATTTGTAAACAACTCAGCTCTGCCTGCATTTGTGAGCAGGCAATGCCAGCGCCACACTGTGCCCTTCTCTGTCCCCAGCCAAGTGCACCTGCTGCCCAGGGCTCTGGCTGCTCCTGCTGCTACTGCTGTTATTATGCCCTGCCATAGCCTGCCCTGCTGCTTGAGGGACTTGCCACACATCCACAGTGAGGGGAGGCATGTTTATTAGTTTTAATTGGTGAACACAGCTAGACTGTGACATTTGGGGGGTGCTGTGTGTCATTCACCCTGCATCAGGTGCTGGCTGTGGTGGCAGATGTAGGTGGATCAGTTAAGAATATAACATATTGATTATTGTCTCCTCAGAAAAATGCATCGCTACGTACCTCCCTGTCCAGGTAGGTAGGAACCCCTTTCCATTCTTTACACACCTCATAAGTCCTGCTCTCTCCTAAGAGGAGAGTTATATTTATTTTGGAATACAAAGGCCTCATTAACAGTATATTCCCACACTTCCTCCACAACCCATTAACACCTAGTCTACAAATGTGAGTGCCTGTTTGGTACACGCACTATCCCGACTTTACTGTTACAGCTCCCAAAGTTGCAGGAGGTCATATTTCCCAAATAACGTCGTGGATATGCAGTTAGCAAATCCCTTTAACGAGTATGTTTTTCCAACCAGATTCTTCTCCCAGTTAACTCAGTATTATTATCCTCTCACTGTTCAGAATCCTCAAAGCTGCACGAATTTTCAATCCAGCTGATTTAGTTTTGTGTGTTGATTTTTCCTCTCTGCTTTTGTTGTCACATTAACCCTTCTGCAGCAGGCAGGAGAACATCCTGGGAGCAAAGTCGGGTGGAGTGCCCATGCTCTTTCCAAGAATCAGTGAATGCGTGGGCATGCCAATCGTCTCTCTTTTATGCACCAGTTCTGCTGCCTGGTTCAAAATCACACGCAAATGTAACCTCAAGGGAAAAACAAAACAAAACAACACACACACACACACACACACACACACACACACACACACACACAAAGTCTTTGTTTCAGAATTACTCTCAGCCCATTAGCAAAGCACTGGCTTCGTCGGACCATTTGAAGCCAATAATTTGGCTCAAAGTTGCTGCGTTGTGCTTTAGTAACGGCGTTGTATGTCTCATATAGCTTCTGCTCCTTCATACGTTTATATCAGACTCAGCTGCTGTGGGAAGGAACTGCGACAGTACTCAAACGGCTGATGTGCGGAACCAAGAACTGTAAAACTCTTCTGCCACCTAGCGGTGAAACAAGAGCTGCACCCACTGGGGAACGTAGATATGTCTACAGGGCCTGGAATAGCAACTTGTTAAACTTTGGCTACAGTCTAAAAACAAACAATTGAAACATATACCCCATGTCCCCAAGTGTAGTAATTAAAAGAGACCTAAAAGTGATGATTTAATGATTCCCGATCTTTAAACACTAAACAGCTGAACACAATGCCCTGTGCTGATAACTAATTACAGTACTCCCAAATGTTGATTTATCAAGCAGTGACCCAGGCAAATAAAATCATTGTGCGAAATTTCTTCTCAGGGCTTTTTAAGACTATCTGTTACTTACTGGGCTACCATTCCAAAGTTGAAGAAAGGTTTATGGTGTGCTTACAGAATGGGGATTATCTCAAACAAATACAGCTCCTGTGATAGTAGATATGCATAGCCACAGAAGACAGCACTCTCCCAAACCCCAGTAGAAAAAAAAAATTAAGATGAAAGGGACTCAAACATGATCACAACACAATCCCTGAATACTATATACAGAATGCTTTAAGTAATGGCGTTAAGTATTGCAAGATAAACTAACAAATTACCAAATAACTTCCCAACTCTGCTCTTACTGTTCTAACACAGAATAGAGTCCAACGGGTTCCTCTGTTGAAACTGGAAGTTGATGTGCCTTCCAAAGACAAAATAATGTGAGAAGGAGTGAGCAGCCTGAGATCTTAGGAAACACTCTACAGAGCAGATGTCATGGTTCCTCGTGAGTGCTCAGCATTCAACACAAAGGTTTAGCTAAGGCTAAAGGTGTAGAAATTGCAGAATCAAAATTTTCTCTCTGTCTCTTCTAAAAATGTAGAATAAGAAAACAAAACCTATGCATAATTTATGGGTGCCCCAGGACAGTCTTAAATTATGCAGTCCACACACTCATGA
>LZPO01017934.1:4567-18577 GCA_001675575.1 Neotoma lepida | reverse complement strand
TAAATATTTCCAGAATCAGTCATTCATAACCCATTCTGTTACATTCACTATTTTAATTCAGGTTCTCAGTGCTTTCTTTCATCACAGATTAATTTATCTCTTCTCTTACATATAAAGTCTGTATTTTGCTTTCATGTGGCTTTGCAAAGTTCATATACTACAGTTCCAGCTTATGCTTAAAATGCTTACAACAATGTACTTCTCNATGTTTACAACAAAACTTGTGTGTGTGTGTATGTGTGTGTGTGTGTGTGTGTGCTTGTGTGATCAGTATTGTCTACTTGATTCATGCTTCAAAACCAAACTTTTCAGAACATTTGTTTTATCTTTTTCTGTTAAAATGATTACCCACCTTAGATAATACAGCTTGGCTCTGAGCCTTTGCAGATCATTCCTTTGGCCTGTAATGACTATAATCTGCTCAACCAGCATTTACTCAGTTGGNTAGTCGGTAATCAGATACCTGTAATCAGGTACTTCTGCTCTGGTGGTATGCCCCCATCCCACATTGTGCCATGGATACCTCTTAAACAGACCTGTCTTCATTTCTTCTGTGAATTTGCTCCACGAGAAGATGATTTTATTTGAAGTATGAAAAATGTTTATAAGTAACTCATACCACATCTGGTATAGAAAGCCCTCTCACTAAATGATTTTTGATAAATGACTGTTTCAAATAGCGTTTTGACTTAAAAACAACCCTAAAAGTCACAGAGCTTTTTAGTGGTGCAAATGCAAAGAGAACTAAGATCATGAGTCCCAGTCTTGTTATCTCTCTACTGCAAACACAATGTGTTAGACTTAGTTTACACTGGACCCTAGCAGTTAAAACTCAAAACTGTCATTTAAGACAAATAGCTTCTTCCANGGGCTTTACCAGAGCCCTACAGCTGGAATTGCCCAAAGCAAACCTCTGAACCTTCCTATATCCTCTTTTCTAGTTACAAAATAGGGTGATACCATTTCTCATCTCTTTTTGCTTAGAAATGATTAATGTAAGATCCAGTGAAACCAATATCCATGGAAATGATTAAAGACAAGGCTGGTAGTCAAAAAAAAGCCTGTCCTTATGCCATTTTTAGGTTTGTTAATATCTTTCTGTGTGTTTATTGAATGCATGAAGTGCAACCACAGTGTAACAGCTTGGAGTAGAATGCATTTCCCCATCTTTAACAACTGAGAAAATCACACAAAACAAAAGAGTCTTGAAGCATCATCTGTATGTGTCTTTCTGTGCTTAAAAAAATGGAGTTTAAAGTATGCTACTGTTTTAATATGTGATTATGAATCTGGCAATGAGGCCCTGACTTTATATAACTTCTTTATTGACTCTTTAGGATTTTTACATCATGCATTCCAAATCCACTCACCTCCTGGTCCCCTCTTACCCTCCCCTCATTCCTGCAGCACCCCCTCACAAAAGAAATTTTAAAGAAATCAAACCAAAACAAAACAAAGCAAGCAAAGAAACAAACAAAAACAAGAACAAAAGAAGCCAAACAAAACAATAAAAAACTCCACTTCTTCTTCCCTGCCTCTCCAATACCTCCTCATTCATCCTGGTGGCCTTGGGAGCCATGGTGTGTCATACNGTTTACCCTTTTACCCATTCAGCTCTACTAGCAAANGTTCATTGCAGTGAGTCACTGGTCTGGTTCAAGGCCCCTGGTTTCTGGTACACCAGCATCACTGGATCCTCACAGAAACTCCTCTGGGATATCCTGCGGTCTCCCCAAGTCATGGAGATCCTGTGAGTATTGTTCCACTGGACCAGTGTCTTCAAAAGCTCACATGGTCTTCAGCTGCAGCTCTGGCTGGGACTTCACCATGGCACTGAGTAGCAATGCAGGCCACTCAGATCTGCACGGCCCTGGGTGCATTATGGCCCTTGAACACCAACCTGGACTCAGGTGGCTGACCTGTCCCTGGCCATCCTCACAGGCCTCAGTGGCAACAGGAGTCACATACATCAATCCAGACCCTGGCCACTATAGGGCCACGGACCCAGACATGGCCAGGCAGCAGCTCAGATTAGTCAACATCCTGGCTCCAGGTATAAGTCCTGGTCACTCAGATCAAGATGGTCTGGAAGCAGAGTGGCCATGGACACAAACACAGCTCCAGGTGACAGCCTAGACCACTGGAATCAGCATGGCTCTCTATGACAACAGGAGCTACAGACAATAAAGGCCCTGGTGGCAGTAGGGCCATGGAAATCTATTTTTTTTTTTATTTAGTAAGTTTCATATCTGTGTGTGTGTGTCTGTGTGTGTGTCTCTGTGTGTGTATGTGTGTGTTAAGTCATCGTTGTTTTAGACTCTATGTAGTATATAGTAATATGAATATGAGAATATGAGGAAAATAAAATGTTCAGCATGCAGAAGTGGAGGAAGGCAGAACAGAAGTTCAACATCATTCTCAGGCACATAGCAAGTTTGAGATTGATCTAGGACACATGGCAGTCATTTTGCACAATTGCAATGAAGTAAAATGTGAGTTTTGTTTCCATTGTGGATTCCAGAGGATGGTCAGTTATATTATCATGTTAAAAAATGTATCATCTTTAGTTCTACCTCCAAATATTACCTGAAATCNTTTTCTGGGCTTATTGCTCCTGTATCTTCACATTAGATGGTGTAACATCTACTTTGTTTAAGGAGTTACNCTCTTCTCACCAGAGAGTATATTTCATTAGGGCAGACAGTTATGTTTACATGCTTATGGGGCAGCATCAGCATTCACTGAGTGGGAAATATTCAACATGTGTCTGGTATCTGTTCAAATAATATCTTAACCAGCACAGACTATTTCTCTTTAAATGTTGCCATTTCTTCTCATTGATACCCCTCCCTCACCTCTGTCTGTCTGTCTGTCTGTCTGTCTCTTTCTCTCCCTGTCTCTCTCTCTCTCTCTCTCTCTCCCTCTCTCTAAGGATTGCTGTGTCCTATGATATATCTTCTTTGCCTGACACAATTTTTAACATAGCTGAAATATTCTTATGGAATTCAGTAATCACTCTGCATGAATTTAGCCACTTTTGCAATTTTCATTGAAATTTGCCAAAACTTTGTTAGTAATAAACATTCAATCAGGACAATCTACCATTGTTGCATTATTTAGCAGCCTTCTCAAGTGTTTCCTTGAGAATCTACAGCCTNGGAAGCTGCATCTCATGCATAGGAACACACAATGAAAAAATGATAAAGGAAGATTAGTGGTTCCATGGTTTATCTCACTGTATTTTTTTAAATATTGTANTTAATCTCTTACACATAAAATATGGTGCTATAAAGTTANAGAAAGCAATGTTCTCGTGGCATCCCCGTGCTATCTCTCATCCTGTGTCAGCACTGTGTGTTACTGGAGCTTGTGAACCATTGTAGGCTGAGAAGTAAGCAAAGTCTGTTTCAAAGATGGCAGTGTCTTCTTATGTGTTGGGCTGTGATGATAATCCTATCATTCTGAGGACCATCTAAGATTTTTCAGAGAATAAAACCGTGTATATTAATTAATCAGTTAAGCTTCCCTTCAAAGGGAAGCAAAAACTGGAAAAAGTATTTATTTTTGGTATTGAAAGGGTTGCAATAACTCCACAGGAATCTAAATTGATATACCATGAAAAAAAAGGCAAAATTCAAATTTTAGGGTAAACTTCATGTAAAAGTAACAACTGATGAAAATAACTTATTTTTAAAGATTATCCTCTGGTAATAATTGTAACAATACAATAGTTGTTAATTTCAGACAAAAAATCAATTAACTCAATACCTTATGAATTCAATCACCCTGACTATGCCCCAAATGAAGGGAAATTGAAATATTTGAATGAAATAAAACAAATTATGTATTTAAAAGAGCTGTAAATCTTCTATGTAAAAAGTTGGGAAAATATATAACACAAAGAATACAACATCACTAATTCTAAAAAAACTGTTTGTTGATATAACAAAACATTCTCTTCCTCCATATGTTATTGTTTTTATTCTGTCAATAATATTTCATTCTCATGGATCATATTATCAGAACATGTGCTGCTGAAATGATTTGCAGAATTCTTTTTATAGATGTCAAAACAAGGAAGGGGATAATGTATATTGGGTTCAGGATTTTACAAAATAATTATTCACACATATTTTTACAAAACATTTCATAAAATGTTTTATGTGTGGTACATTGAAATCGATTTCTTGCCCATCCTTCCATTGTGTATTTACCTGCTCAGTATCATATTTCAGCAGGTTTTGGTTTTGTCTTAAAAATACCCAAATAAATAAAATACTTAAAAATTCAAGTCAAGAAAAGCTACAGATGACACAGAATAGGGTTATGATGAACCAATGGAATTAATGAGTATTTGAGCAAAGGGGAAAATAACATAAGGCAACCATAATACAATATGGTGAGAAAACTCAACAGGAATCCACAAGCAATGACTTAAAGAGATGAGCAAACTATCCTTTCCCTTTATGTCGCTCTCATCTCTGTCTGATCTATGACATCACAAAGAGATATTAAACATGGTAATAGAAAAATGTAGAGTATATAAGACCAGGGCTCTCTATTGTTTTCCACTAATTTTATAATGACCATGAATACAATAATGCATCCAATTTTCACTTGTCTCTGGAGACATTATCCAGACATTGTTCCTCTAGAGTCTGTTTTCTTCATAACAATGAAGCTACAGTTCCCTCAACCATCTTTCCCTTTGGAGCTGTCCATTNCCACTACCCTTCCCTGTGNTCATAGTTAGATCAGTGGTTCTCAACCTTCCTAAGGCTGCAACCACTCAATCTAGTTCAACATGTGGTGACTCCCAACCATAAAATTATTCCTTTGCTACTTCATAACTGTAATTTTGCTATTGTTATGAATCCTAATGTAATATCTAATATGCAACCCCAAGTGGGGTCCCGACCCACAGGTTGAGAGCCATTCATTTGGATCATTTCCACACACAATATGGCCATCCTAGTCATGCCAAATTAGTTTGGCAATAAGATTTAATGAAACAGCTCATCATAAAATCAGTACGTATCACCAAACCTGCATGTCTGTAAATTAGTCAAGGCATTGAAACAAAGATATTCTATTATTTAAGTATCTGTCACTCATGCTCAGCTGTCTTGAAAGTTTACAAATGATTATTTCTTATAAGTTGACATGTTATCAGGTATTAATTAGAAAATCAGACAATATTCAAACTAAATCCAGTTGCCTATTATCTTCAAAGTTGAATGGCACATTCGGTCTGTTTTATATTTTTCAGATTCTATGAATCTCAAAAGATAATCTTTATTTGATAACATGTTCATTCCTTATACAATTTCTATCCATTATGTTGACAGTTTTTCAAGATGAAAATATATTTTGTAATTGATTACTTTGGTTTATATGGTCAGTGTTTTGGTTAATATGCTCTGTGTACTCAATGGTCTAGTTACTGGATTTTTTTAATGTTTCAATGTTAAGTGTTTTGGTTAAATTGAAAAATTATTGCAAAATGCATAAATAGATGTGAGTATTAACCTGGAATAATTTATAACAATCATCTCAATGAACATCCATAACGATGTATTGGTGCAAGTTCAAAACACTGATAGTTCTGGACACGACACAACTCTGTGTGAGCCACTGGTCATGGGATCATGAGGCAAGTGTTGATTCTGCTCATTTTGGCCATATCTACTCTGAATCCTATATCTCAGAGGGAAAGGCAGTGATAGAAGTATGCTTAACCATCATGCACTGCAGCATGGTTAAGTCTGAGTCATCTAAATATTTCATTCATTTTTACATATATTTAATTTGACTGGAAAAGCACAAAGTAAGAGATGACTGGGTCTGCTTTTTAAAGCTCTTAATGTCAAGAGATGTCCCTAGGAAGACACTGAGGACAGATTTCTAAGATCCATAAAGTCTTAGACTTTTTAGAATGTGTAAGCACTGAAGATACCTAGACAATGTTTTTTTAATGGCAACTGATAAGAATATTTAACAAACCTGGATATACAATTCAAAATTAGAGAAAGGGCACAGAGATGGGAAAACAGGTGATGGAAAAATTTCTTGAGGTTTTTTGTTTTGTTTTTCCTCAAAGTTTATAGATTGTACTTGCACACAGATAAATTGCAGAGAATTTTGTTGGTCATGGCTTGAATCTTGGAATTCCATACTGCCCATTCTGATTTGTCATACCTACACTGGTCCACCTAAAATTAGCTGATTTGAGGTTAAAAAAAAAAAAAAGCCAATACTGACTTTGTATCAGCACTGGAACGAATTTGTAAATATGTCTTCACANTTGGACTGCCTTCTCACTCTCCATGTATTTGACTTCTAGTTTCAGCTGCCTGAAGTTGAAACCTAACATACTCTTTGGGGTTTTATGTGCACAATCACCACACAGACCATCAAAGAGCCCTAGTGGAGCCAAGAGGGCTGCAGCTGGTTTTTAAGCCTGTAGTTCCATGCAGGCAGAGTAAACTAAGGGGAGCTATGAAATCTGAACACAAACTTGGGACCAGCAAAGTGCAAACCAGCCAAGTTCCTGGTGGCTTTCCTTCTTGGCGGAAATAAACAAACACTTCTCCTCCAAAAGTCTCATCAGTGCTCCTATGCCACTGCACCTAGCAACATATAATAGGCGTTTAAAATAAAATTATATTTTCCTAGAAGCTATGCACCCACAATGCTTTCGGGATCATTGACTACTCATTTTTTTCTGGTCCCTCCCACACCCACCCCAGTGTACATGCATTGGAGGATCTTGACTCTCTTCTTCCACTGAGGACATGGAAATGGACTGTTTAAAAATGATCCTATGATCTTTTATCATCATTCATTTCAGTCATTTATGGTTTTCATCTCTGCAAACGTTGGTGTACAAATCAGCCCAGGGCCCTGGATACCCAGAGACTTCTTGGGCATCCGAGGAGAGCCTTTTAAACTCCATTCTTCTTTTTCTTAGATATACAGAAAATTTTTCCTGGATTAGATAAAGCCTGGTCAATCACAGAATTTTCAGGATTGTCGGCAGCGCCTTTAGAAACTCCTTTCTTCAGGTTACTCAAAACCAATGAAGGGAAACTATAATCAATCTTCCTCTTAGCTAGCCTCTTCTGCACTCATTTTTTCTTCTTAAACCGATATTTCTTCTTCAACTTGTGCACAAAACTCGGTTTGTGGTCCTATGATTTCACTGCTGGAAATGATGGCTGATGAAAAGGAATATCCTACTCTTTCAAAAGTTCTTTGTGAACTTTCCTGGTCACATAGACTGACATGCTAGAAATCTTGCACCAAAAAGGCGGTTCTCCATTGCTTCTACACCTACTTTGGCTATATCCTCAGATGGACCGGAAACACAAAGGCTGCACCTTCTGAGTGCAGAGNAGTCTGCTAATGGTGCCAAACTGGGGAAAACGACTTCAGAGATATGGCTTCCAGAGAGTGTTGGAGATAGGCGGCCCAGAAAGATTATTCATGCAGGAAGCTTTTTTGTTGTTGTTTTGTTTCGTTTTGTTTCGTTTTCCTTCTTCTGCTCTTTCAGGNGCCAGAGAACTTGGTGCCAGGTCCTTCCAAGGAAAATAAGAAAAAAACCTTTGAGGCTTCCTACGGCTCCACTTAGCTTGTGAGGTCTGATAACACCACCATGCTGACTAGGGACCAGCAGCTTTAATTTGATTCCCTTACTCTGTAAGTATAGGAAAGGTTTCCATGGAGGTCAGAAAACTTTCTTGGAGCTGCCTAGCAATTTAGAAACAAAACAAGAAAAGTCTACAGATATCCACTAGGCTGTTTCCATCATACTATACTGGTTCTTTATCCTTCAATATAGGACATAACTACGGTGCCATTCACCAGATTTGAAACTACTATGAAATGTATTTAAAGAGATAAACTATATTGAAGGATGGTTCACATTTTATTATACTATTTTATTTCTAACATAAACAACTGGTTTATTTTGTAGAATTTGTAAAGGAGAAAGATACAGAGTAAGTCAGTTCAGGCCACNCCCTCCTCACATAAACTGATTCTACCTTGTGTGTTTAATTATTTTCTCTTCTGTATGACTGCTAGCTCTGCACACTAACCCAAAGCTCTCTTCTGCACCAGAGCTCACCATTTAAAGATCAGCCATAACCTGTTGGCCATGCAAGGCTCAAATGTAAGACACAAAGCAGAACTCAGCTGTACAGAGTGGCTCACAGAGGGCATCAGCACTCAAGAGGCTGAGGCAGGAAGCTTGTTTTCAGTTTGAGGCCAACCTGTTTTATATAGTTTGAGGCCCTGTCTCACTCTTCTCCCCCACAAAGAAAACACACAAAAAAAAACATACACTATTTTTTCTCACTCACCCCCCAGAAAAATTAGAAAAGAGAAATCATGCTAGTAGTCTCTCCCTTGCACTGTATTATCAGTGAGTTTTACCAGCTCCTCTCCCAGTGAGCAACCCTAATTCCACTCTGCAACCCCATTTCACTTCCCACATTGAATTGCTCACCAAACCTTGCCTGGTTAGGGCTCAAATATCTACATCTCAGCTCTCAGCCTCTCTCCATTTTTACCCCATAGGTTAGCCTTACCTAAGACTTGCTTGACGTTCTTCTCCTGGACTGATGACACTGCAGATGCAGTCTGGTCCCTTTCTAAAACACAATTGTGTAATATGCAACTTGTTCTGGGTCACAGTCTTTACTGGGAATACTGACAATCTTCAGCAGACTCTGCTCAACTCCATTCATCTTCATCCGACTCTTCATCATTCTCAACTCTTTCCTTCTTGTGGGGGGGGGGGTTCTCTTTCATACCCAGACCTTTACATGGCTTCCTAGAAAAACTACTCTCCTTTTTGGAGGACTCTCCCATTGACTCGATCTTGGGAAGACTCTTCCTTCATACCCGGTTTGACCAATCTATTCAGGGGTAGGTCTTCAGTTACTGCAAGGAATGTGTTAGATGAGGTTCATAGCTGCTACTATTAAAAATCAGATATGTCCCTTAGTAATTACCAAAGATCATGGTGGTTTTGCATTTTGAAATTTTCAGTGTTCCTTAAATTTTCTGTGAGCCTATAGGTTCTATGTCAGCAAAACAAAAAGGTTGAGTTGAATTAGTTTAACACATAATCTAAATATACATATGCCTTAAAGCACACCAACTTCTGACTTTATGGCAAAAATAAAAACTTGCTTTCAGTGAAAATACTTTGTTACTACAACAGAAACTTAAATTAGCTTTAAATAGTTTTGTTCTGTCACAAAATTAACTATGTCAATCAACCAAGAACCAAGACTTCCAGATAAAACTGGACATAAGTCTCAGTTTCCTTGGCTATCTTTTTTCTGTAGCTGCCAATGCTTCCTCGGACAGTGTGTGCCTGATGCTCCTCTCATACACAGAGGCTCTGAACAGTCAGTTTCATTATCACTCACCTTATTTCCAAGAAAAATGAAGTTTCTTTTTCCAATAATGTTAGCAAAGGTCCTAGAATTTTTCCATCTGCAGTTCTGATAAAAAAAATTCCTAGGATTTGATGGTACTTGACCAACTATGGCCACAAAGCCATGTCTGAATAAATCCTTACGAAGAGGGTGATCGGTACAGAACACAAGTCAGGCAAGGCATCTGGCCTTTAGCAGGTGTGATGGAGGGAGGTGGTTACCTTACAGGTGAGAAAGAAAGACTTTCTAGTGCAACATGGATTCATGCTGGCCAAGTAAACTCATCACATAGTCCACTACAAGTCTATAAGAGTTCCGTGTTGCTGTTATCAACCAAACATGTGTTTCTGCTAGGACAGGGATCAGCAACTGCTTCTGTTAGGAATTAAACAATAAACAGTCTTTTTGTTAGACACGTGGTTTTCATTGCATTTTGTTATTTACATTCCTGGAAATATATTAATTTGTGTTTGTTTGTTTGAAGTCTGACCTGGATTTTCCAAGATCAGTTTGCTCACTACTGCATTAGACAGGGTAATTAAGGTAAGAATAGAAGCCATATTTTTTGTTTTCTNTGTACAATTAAACCTTAATATGAGAGACGTGTTACCTCCAATTCGCAAATAAGTATTCTTCTACCTTCAGCCCTCTCTAGATAAGAGTTAGAAGAGAGAAAGCATAGCAGTGTTAAAGATAANTCTGCTGTATATTTATCNCTTAAAGACCCTACAGATTCTATGTACACATTGAAACAGTTTCTTGTCAAGATCATGGTGGGTGCAGGCATGAAAAAATAATTCTGAGACATAGCCTGTTTGAGACAGTAATTATTACATGTCTAAAGAAATGGCCATTGAGAGAAATCTTGGAGAGGCAGGTGGACTTTCTGACCTGCATTCTGGATCCAATCTAAATTATTCTTCCAGACTCATAAGGACTAAAGCGATTAGTGTTCCATGGGCACATCTGCTACAATCCATAGNTGTGGCAACAATTAGAAAGTCAGAACTTTCACACTGTCTGGTAACAAAAAGTGTTGTAAATTATTGCCAATATAAGGAATTCTCATTGACTCCTGGTATAAAAGATGCTTTCTCATTTATCTTTTTAATGCATTTCTTGACTTCATATATACCATTTTCCTATCATCATCATCATTATCATCATCACTGTAAGCCAACACTTTTTTTAGTGTAAAAAGCTCACTCTTACCTAGAATTCCCGTTCCTCATCTCAGCATAATCCTCACAGCACTCATTCCCCTTCAACATAGTCTTTCCCATCTTTATATAGGTTAAAATATACAAGTGCAGGAGCAATTTTATCCAAACTAAACTTCTTGCAGTTTGTGACATCTGAGGGGAACTCTCCACTACAGTGATATGACCATGCACTAATTTCCATAACCTTTGACAAGGGCCACTATAGATATAAATTATCTTTAAAGTGTTGAGCTGAAAGTTGCACAATCCAATGCCCTATCCTTAGAAAGGAGACACATGAGAAGACAGTATTAAGGAGGAGGCAGGGAATCAATTGTGAAAACAAGTGTCACGTAGCTATTTCCTCCAAAGTGAAACCCTCTTCTGGAGGGAGGAAGGAGGCTGACAAGGCTCAAGAAGCTAAAAATCTTACAAGGTTCATGCACTACCCCTGACTGCTAAAAACGCACAGCTGCTGCTGTTTGTCTCAATGACCATACTCTTCTGTTCCATCCATTCTCTTTTCTCTCCTAAAGACGGCTTGTTATACTCATTTTCAGCATAACCTTGTTTATCTTTCACAAAAAATAATAAAAGTAAATAAAGAAGTTGTATAGAGCCTATCAGTCAACATTGTTACTCATTCATCTCAGTTATGTCAATCAAGCAGAGATGCCTCTAAGTGTCTAAGATCCATTCATTACGTGAGCATTTCATGCCTCTCTTCTTACTAACTAAAGGGCAAGTCCCCCAAAAGTCTCACCTACAGATATGTGAGGTTTTTTTCTCTGCAGAATTATTCCTTCAGCTCACAAAACATTCTTCTCCGTACAATCCACTTCTAAGAAATAACCACCACTAAGAGTTGTTTGAGTGACTCCTTCAATTTTTGTTTACTCTGCTATTCTATTAACTTGTATCCATTGTTCTATTGCCAACGTTCTTCTTTCAAGGTGNCTCATGGCCTGAATGTGGGTAAATTTGATGATCAGTTTCTATTTCTATTATTAAACTGATCAGAGGCAACCAATACAGTTATCACTTCTTCCTTGTAATCANTTCTGTACTTGATTTTCAGAATCCCCATATTCTTGTTTCAATGCCTATGTCACCAACAGTCCACTCTTGATACCTTCTTTGCTATATTGTCTTTACTCCCTTATCTTGCATTGTTAACATATGCTAAGGATCCTTTGTTCTCTTCACTACCCACAATATATATAGACTCTCAAATTTAACACCACACACAGAATGTGATTTCTTTCCCCAAATATTCTTATTCCTCTTTCCATTTAAACAGCTTCATCCCACTAGTGATCAAAGACAAAGTCTTCAACACACCATCCTTAGTCCATTTGCCTATATGTCCATGTGCTCTTCTGATGCCTCATACACTGTTAGTGCTGGTTAGTTTTTGTCAACTTGACACAAACTAAGGTCATCTGGGATGAGGAAATCTCAATTGAAAAAATGTCTGCATCATGTTGGCCTGGGGTATCTTCTTGGTTAGTGACTGACATTGGAGGGCCCAGGCCACTATAGGCAGTAGCCTGAGTTGTATTGTATGGTCCTGCATTGTATAAGAAAGCAAGCCAAGGAACCTATCTAAGCAGCTTTTCCCCATGATTCCTTTATCTGCTCCTACTTTTGTTCCTGCGCTGACTTCCCTTAATGGTGAATCATGAATACACAAATACAAGCCAAATAAATCCTCTCCTTAAGTTGCTTTGGTTTGGTGTTTATTACAGCCNTAGAAAGCAAACCAGGAAATTTTTGGTAAAGAAACCTAATGGTTCTATTTTCAAAATACATTAAAAATAAAACCATTTCTCTCCATTTCACCAAAAATACCTAGTCCAACCCACCAGTATCTCTAATTNGGTCCATTTTCCTTCTTTCTCTTGTATGAACTACTCTTAACCAGAGTTGCTAAAATTATTTTCAAACTGCATTTCAGATTACAACATTTTTCAAATTAAANTTTTCCAAGGGATTCCTATTTCATTCAGAAAGAAAACCATATGTTCAGAATGGCCTGCAGTCATTTATGTCTGCTACCTTATCTTCAATAATCCCTTACCTATCCAGTTACAATATCATCTTTATATTTTTCAACAAAGCATCTGACATCCCACCTTCCTAAACAGTTGACAGAGTTGTTCCCTCAGGCTGGAATACCATTCCCAACACACCTACAAGTAGAACTCCTTGGCCTACTCTAATCCCTGTCTCCAATACCATATTCTCAGTGAAATCTACAATTACTATCTTATTTGANAATTTTTTGTGTCAAACTACTTTAACTCCCTATTTTCAATCACAGCTCTATTTTCAACAGACTTACCACTTTATGCTATACTGTATAATTTATTTAATTCTTTGATGCATTGTTTAATTTTGTTCCTGCACTGTGACCTTCATAATGTGGAGACTTCTGCCTATTTGTTCACATGGCAAAACATCAACTTCTTAGAATAGTGCCTGTGACCTCGTAAGTACTGAATAAACTAAATTACATAGTATTATAGTGGATGAGAGTGAACTTGAACTCTGTTCCCCACTTTGTCAAAAACATGCAATTGATCTTTAAACAGTCCTTTCTATCCAATGCCTCTTCTCTAAAGTGAGTAGGACATTGAAAAGTTAGGAGAAAACAAGTCACAAGTCTCCTTACAGATGCCAATACTTCACACATCAGAATCTATGTTACTAATTTGAGATAGTANGGAAATTAGCCAATTAATATTGGGCACTAGCATTCTATTAGATACTTAAAATCCATCATTTCACCTACAGAAAATTCTGTGAAGCAAAGTNTTATCATCNTTATTTTACAAATAAAGGATTTCTGGGAAGNTTTAATTGCCCAAAAAGCAAAAGGAAATGAGATTATAAAACATGAAAGGTATGAAGTTCAATCATGGATATATTTCCCTTAAAAAACAAATGAATCCTGCTTTGGTTAGTGTCAGGGCCATCTCTGATATTTCCACNCAGGGTTCTCTTCTCTTAGGAACTAACTTTCTTCTATAGANTGCTAGAAGGAACTATTATATTTAGAGACTATCCAGTGGTCTGTTACCTATCAGTTTTAGAAGTACATAGTTTATGTAAACTCAGCCAATCACTCCCTTTCCTTTGAAACCACATGGAGAATAACTTGATAATCTTCATGGCACTATTTGCAACTACATGTCTGGCCATATGTAGGAATGATCATATAGAATGGAAAGAAGAGGGATGGAAACATACAGACAGAGTCCAATGCTCAGATCAGTGGCAAGTCTATCTCAAGTATCTCCAAGGTAGTATCTGATGGCATTAGCAAAATGTTCCTTGGATTCATAAAACATCGAGTT
>LZPO01017931.1:11418-35157 GCA_001675575.1 Neotoma lepida | reverse complement strand
TAGCTTTGCGCCTTTCCTGGAACTCACTTGGTAGCCCAGGCTAGCCTCGAACTCACAGAGATCCGCCTGCCTCTGCCTCCCGAGTGCTGGGATTAAAGGTGTGCGCCACCACCGCCTGGCCCTTNGTCTTCTTACAGTCTGGCATTGAGCATTGCAACAAACCAACTTGGGACTAAAAGTGAAGACACCCTGAACATCTAAGCAATAAGAAAGGGGGAGATATTTAGAGCAGATGAAGTCCAGGGTGAATATATATTGTTAACATGAATGTGGCCTTGTCAAAGACCCCAGTGCCTCAGACTCATAGGAATGGCAAGGCCTTCCCCTGGAATAAGTACAGATGTTGACAGTGTGTACAGAAAATATCAACTGCAGCTTCCTCCTCCAGGATGGCTATAGCCTGAGTCTTCTTCGCTCCACAGACCCCCACACACACACATCTAGATTAGCTAACCCTCCCCCTCTTCATTCATGCTTTATACAATAAATGCACTGAGTTTCTGGGCTACTGCTGGTGCGTCTCCATCAGAGCATTCAGCCCACCTGATTCCAGCTTTTCTGTAGATGTAGCTATCATTTGAGTTTGCTTTGAGTTATAAGTGAAAGAAAAATATTTCAGGCAAACCTGCCTTATCATTTAAACTTTATAATTGGAATTTCTATTTCCTAGACAGAACTGTGATCCTAATGGAACTAATGTAGATGTTTATACTAAATTAAAAGTTCTGGAGGTGCTGTGGAGATGACTCAGTGGGTAAGAGCTGGCTGGGCAAGCATGAGGACCTGAGTTTGGATACCCAGTACCCAGGTAAAAACCTGGGAGGGGGGGGCATGATTTTCATGCTTGCTTATAATCCCAGGATCTTCTACATTGGAGTAGGAGATACATGACAATCACTGGCCTTTACTGGCAGCCAGCATACCCCCAAAGACAAAAAGCTCCAGATTCAATGAGAGGTAACTATTTCAAAGAGTAGAGGTGGAAAGTGATAGGACAGGACACATGATGGTCTCTTCTGACTTGAACACATGCTCAAAGACATTCACATGCATGTGTGTGCAAAAATAAATTAATTAATAAATGTTTGTTATATATGCAGGGCATGGTAATANGTGCCTATAATCCCAGTACATGGGACACTGAGGCAGGAGGAGCNCTCAAAGACATCTTGGGCTGCATAATGAGACTCTGGCTCATGCAAAACAAAAGATGGGATATTTAAAAGACAGTACTGCTTTTATCCATTCTTAAATTTAAGAATGTTGTATTTCCCTAGACGGTTGTTAAACCCAACTCATTATATTCCAATAAGGAAATAATAATAAGGAAATGAAAATGATGTGTGTAAATTACATGCTGAATAGTCTTCAAAAATGGTTATTATATTGGAACAATTACTAACAAAGACTGTGACTTGCTAAGGACTTAAGATAAAACAGAAAAGAAACACATAGATTAAACAATCTTACCTGCCATCCCAGATCCCGGAAACTCACATAGAGTTCATGCTTCTTGCAGGCTTGTTTTTGCTCACTAGTATTATAATCTGCAGATTAAAGAAAACCCAAAACTTCTGTTTTAAACAAATGATCGCCCATTAGGTATAGAGGTATACAATTTCTGTTATGAGATTATGGATAAGGTTTTCTGAAAGAGATTATATATGTTAAGCATGNGTTTGACTCTTAACTGAGAATTTTGGCTATGTCACTCAGTCAAGTTACTTTTGTAGAATGTAGAATATTATTTGCTTTATAAGGTTCTGAAAAGAATTCTATTGCCACCTATATGTCAGGCATAGGCTGGTGCTGCCATTCACTGAGTACCAACTATAAACTGTGTGATTGCTCATTAATTCAGTCGCATCAGTACTTCACATAGATATGTGGCTCATATTTGTACAATATTTTCCAAAGAGGTGGTTTCAGAGCAGATGCCAGTATCTTTGGAGATTTTATTTAAATAAGTATCATCAATATAAGATACTCTATTGAGTTTCTGAGCATCACTCAAAAACATGTCCACTTTCAGGCATCTTCATTCACAGCTAATGCAAGTATCCAGGCAAAAATCAATCAAACAAAAAGCTCAGAAAACNCACTCCTCTTTCCTTTCATTCTCATGTCCCTCTCAGGAAATCATCCACACAACTTTCAAATAGATTTCAAACCCACTTGCTCACTCTCTCCATCATTGCTCCTGGACCAAAACACCATCACTAGCCAGGATTACTGAAGTATCCTGAGTGGTATTCTCCCCTTCTCCTTCNGTACCCCAAGTGGACTTCTATCAAATTAATTATGCATTTGTCTGAAAGAAGCCCTGCTATGGTTCTAATATCACCAAAAGTGAAATATCTGCACCATGGTTAGAGGCGTGGTGTGAGTAGGTCCCATTACCTCTCTCACTCATTTCCAGTAATTCTTCTCCTCCTTTGCCTCATTCTAGCCNTAACAACTACTTCCTGTTACACACAGAGTTGAATTTAGACCTCATTTAGGGTCTTTATGCTTGCTGTAGCTTTTTCCTGATATTTTCTTGCCTGGACATCAACATGGCTAACTGTTTTATCTTTCAGTATTTTTAGTCACCATTTTTGAAGGAGTCTTCACTAACTAACACATTTAAATACTGTGAACTCTGACCCCGATAGTCCTCATTTCTCTTACCTTGNTTAGGCTGATTTAGTGTTTCACTTACATTTTGTGAAATTCTNTGCCATTATTTATTCATTACAAGCATTGCTTCTTATCTCTATTGCCTCCCTTGAATAAATCCTCACCAAGACAATCTGTTTAACTCTGGTNCATTGATGTATACCAAGTATGAGAAATAATAATTGATATATAATANGCATTTCATAAATATTTGGAGAATTAATGAACTTATTTTCCATAGTTCCCATGAGTAATTTAAGACAGATACATTGTTCCTATTATATATTTTGCAACACATTCAAAAATATTAAAATTTTATAGTTTTCTACAAAGTTAAATATAAATGTAAAATCTAATCTGAAATAGAGTAAAATATCTCAAAAATACAAAACTTGACAGAACATTTATGTTGTCTCTGACATTTGCTCACAGTTTTTACAAATAACATTCTAAAAGATTTTTATTATTATGAAAGAGGGAAAATTAAAAAGTAATATAATTTACTTCAAAGAAAGTTTGTGTGACTATTTCACCTTCCAACTTAATGATTCAACTGCTAATGAAAGAGTCTCACACTAGGAACCAAGTGGTGACACAGTTGTCTTTATGATTACCTCAAATTATTATTTNTTTGACGTCAATTTAGAAAATGAAATAGTAATTCAAATTTAAGCAGAAGATTTTCCTTTTATNCAATAATTGAATAAATATATGCTAATAGCGAAAAATGAAGAAAATTTGTTTTAAGATTATGTCCTCTTGCTTTCAGGGAAATTTCTACCTTAATCTGAATAATATCCCCAAACAATTCTATTAAGGCAGTGGACAAGTATGTTTTTAACAATTAACATTAAATAAATACATTACAAACACACACACACACACACATAAATTAGATTAGATAGATAGGTAGATACATACATAAATACAAACAAACATACATACATACATACATAGACAGACAGATAGATAGAAGGATACTACATGTGTGACTATTAGAATTCCATGTCTACAAAAAAAGAAAGTGAATAAAATTAAAATCCCAAATATCTCATTTAATTAATGTAGTTTCATAAAGAATAAGTGAGATATATATTATATCACATAAATGTAATAAGNGATTAAGTTCATAATGGATTCTTGTTCTAAGAGTCTGATGTCATGGAGAATTATATCCATATGCTTATTCTGTCAGAAATAAAAATTAATGGTTACTGAGTGAAGTAAATATTTTAGCCAAATCAGCAAAGTCTGGAGTTAGGTGCATGCTCAATGGCTGGCAAACTAAACTGCAGGAAAGTGGGCACGGAAATTATGTTTATANCTCTCAAAATATCAATTGGCAGTCCTTAGGAGATTAAATGAAATGGACATAGTTCTACTGTTGATGAACAGGTCTACAAATGAAGTCATGCACCCAACTCCATTCTGCCCACAGCTGCTTGCCAGGAATCTTGACCTTTTCCTGGACTCTCTCCCTCCCCTTGTAACTCATCAGACCCCATATCCACCAGGCCAGGCCACCTGGCATGAAGACACATGTAACCTATCTGAGTTCCCTTTCACAATTCCTCCCAACTCTAATCACCATGGGAACAGTTTGTGCCATTTCAATCCTTAAGGCTCAGAAAAGCCCACGCATTCTGTGCACTGGCCAAGACTGGTGAGTCTGCCTGGCCTTACCCTGTAAATTAACCAATTCCCAGCCCTACACCTGAACTCACAAACAGAGCCTGACCTCGCCTGATGAGCCCAGTCTACACTTTTCCTGACCTCCAGGTTCAGGCCAGGTGGTACATCCTAGGCGCTAGCCTAGACTGCTGCACCCACATCAGATACACAACCAACAATAGAAGATCACATGACCAGATCTCATATTAAAAAAAATAATACAAAGGATCAAGACACAGTACATCCTCCCCCTAAAACCAGTCCTATTAGAAATGTTCTCCAATAAGAATGACATAGATGAAACCCAGGACACAGAAGCTAAAAGAAAAATCACAAACTTTATCAAAGAATTCAAGGAATTTTAAGAAGACACAAACAGCTCAGTGAAACTAAAGAGAATGTACTCAGAGTGAGTAATTATCTGAGGGATACGTAAGAAAATACAAGCATAAGGCTGAATGAAATGACTGGGTTCAATGAAGAGATAGAAACATTAACAAAAACTCAAGCTGAAATGAAGTTGTAACTGAAAAACTAAATANCTCAACTAGAAAAATCAAAAGATTCTGTAAGCAGAATGGATCAAGTAGAAGACAGAACACTGGGACTTGAAGATAAGTAGAGGAACTAGAACAAGGAAGCAGAGACTATTAATTCTTTTAAAGCACAGGAAAGGAACAAGCTNGAAATGTGGGACACCATCAAAAGACAAAATCTCCAAATTATAGGCATAGATGAGGGAGAATAATCACAGGTCAATGGCAAAGACCAGATCTTCAACAAGATCATAGAAGAAAATTTCCGTAAACTAAGGAAAAGCACATCTATCCATAGAAATGGAAGAAGCACACAGAACCCCAACTAGACAAGACCCACACAGAGAACCCCAACTAGACAAGACCCACACAGAGAACCCCAACTAGACAAGACCAGCAAACAGAACCCAGCAATTAAACAAGACCAGAAAAGACCCTGTGGCAAATCATAATTTCATCACTAAATATACAGAAAAAAGAAATATTCTTGAAAGGTGCAAAAGAAAAAATACAAGTCACACGTAAAGAAAAACCCACTAGAATAACAGCTAACTCCTCAACAGAAACTTTTAAACCCAGAAGAACCTGAAGCAATGTATTCCAAATTCTAAAACCACAACTTTCAATCAAGATTACTGAACCCAGAATAACTCTGTACCAGAGTTGAAGGAAAATAAAAAGCTTTCCATGATACAAATGGGCTAAGACAATTCATGTCCATCACACCAACTCTAAATAAAATATAGGAAGAAATACTTTGGACTGAAGAAAGGAGCGAGCATAACCAAAAGACTGTAGAAACTCCTCTAATTACTGAAACACAAAGTACAACTAAAAATAGCAAAAATCAAACAAAATGACTACCATCAATATACACTTTTCAATTATAACTTCAAATATTAATGGCCTTAGCTCTCTAATCAAAAGACGTAGGCTGTTTGGATGGATTAAGAAATGAAAATTCACCCTTCTGTTGTCTCCAAGAAACTCAGCTTGAAAGATAGTCCTCACCTTAAAGAGAAAGGATGGAAAAAGGGATTCCAAAAATATGGGACCAGGAAACAAATNGGTGTTGCCCTCCTAATATCTGACAAAATAAACTTCAAACTAAAACCTATCACAGCAGATGAACAAGGACACTTCATTCTTCTTAAGGAAACATTTAGTCAAGAAGACATTGCAATCCTAAATATATATATGCACCAAGCTCTGGTGAACACAATTTCATTTAAAAAAATTACTACTAGAATTAAAGAAACAGATTAACATCAAACCATTAACAGTAGGTGATTTTAATATCACACCTTCTCCAATAGATAGGTCACCTGGACAAAAAAAAATAAAATAAACAGAGAAACATCAGAATTAAATGATATACATCAAATGGACTTAACAGATATCTACAGAATATTCTACCCAAACACCAATGAACAAATATTTTTCTCAACAGGCCATGGAAGTTTCTATAATATAGACTACATTCTGGGACACAAAACAAATCTTTAAAAATTCAGAAAATTTGAAATAACTCCCTCTGTCCTATATGACCATAACACAATCAAACTTAAAGTAGACAGCAAACAAATCTCTAGTAAGTCCACAAACTCATAGAAATCAAAATCTCATTTTTGAATGATGAATGAGTCAAAAAAGAAATCATGAATAAAATAAAAAATTCCTGGCTCTAAATGAAATGAAAAAACAACACAATAAAACCTCTGGGGCACATTAAAAGGAGCCCCAGGATCAAAATTTATAGCTCCAAGTGCTGACATTAAAAAAAAAAGAAATATCAAAAAATAAATGACTTAACAATGCAACTCAAGAATCTGGAAAAACAACAAACCAAACAACCCAAATCCAGTACACAACAAGAAATAAAAATTGGAGCAGAAATTAAAAAAATAGAAACAAAATAATTCAAGGACTCAATGGTTCTAAGAACAGGTTCTTTAAGACAGTAAACAAGATGTCTGGTCCAACTAAGTAAAAGGACAAGCTCATTCAAATTAACACAGTCAAAAATAAAAAGAGAAACAGCAGACACCAAAGAAATTCAGGATATTATATGGAAATATATTAAAAACCTGTACTCACTTAAGTTCAAACCTAAGGATACGGAAGAATTTCTAGATTCATCCAAACCACCAGTTAAAACAAGGAGAGATGAACAACCTAAACAAGACCTATGAGGAGACTCAAACAGTACTATACAGGCTTCTGACTCCAAAGGCTCATGTATAGCAGAATTCTATTAAATGTTCAAAGATGGAATGGCAAGAGCACTTCCAAACATTCTACAAAGCCAGTATTACTCTAATACCAAAACTAGGTAGATATAATGAAAAAGAGAAAACTATAGTTCAATAATCTTGATGAACATGATTCAAAAATCTTTAGTACCATACTTGAAAACAAAATAAGCTGTATATCAAAAGCATTATTCACCATTACCAAGTTTGCCTTATCCTAAAGATGCAGGGTTTAATCAACATACACAAGAAAATAATTGTGATAAATCACATAAATAGACTTAAAGACAAAAATCACATGAGAATTTCAATAGATGCAGTGATCATGGACATATTCCAATTTACAATAGACTCAAAGAAAATTAAATAACTAGAAAGAAACACAATGAATGAGATAAAAAGACCTCTGTAATGAAAACTTTCAATCTCTAAAGAAAGAGATTGAAAAAGACATTATNAAGTGCAAAGACTTTCCATGTTCATAAGCTTGTAGAATTAATATTAATATTAGTATTAGTATTAATGTGATATTATTATGAATATGCATACATAATTATAATTATTATGTATTGTTTGTAATATTATAAAAATTAACAATGTTTGAAAAACAAATTATAGATTTGGTGCAATCACAATCAAAATCCTCATCTTATTCTTCACAGAAATTAAGAAAAAAATCTACCCCTAAATTTCATTTGGAACCACAACAGACCCCAGATAGTCAAAGCAATCCTGAGCAAAAAGAACAATGCTGTAGGGATTAACATTTCAGATTTCAAGTCATATTACAGAGCCATAATAGTAAAAACAGTACGATACTGACACAAAAATGGACATGTGGACCAAAGGAAGAAAATAGAAGACTCAAACATAAGTACACATAACTACATATATCTGATATTCGACAAAAAATGCCCAAAAAAATTACACTGGGGAAAAAAAAATCCTCACCAAATGGTGCAGGAACAACATGATGCCCTTATAAAGAAAAGTGAAATTTGACCTGCATTATCACCTTGTACATAAACCACCTCCAAATGGATCAAAAACTTCAGTGTGAAACCAGAAACACCGAAACCTCTGGAAGAAACATAAGCAGTACACTAGAGGATATGTATGTAAGAAAGAAACCTCTGAAAAAGACTCCATTTGTCCAGGAATTAGGGCCAACAACTGACAAGTGGGACCTCATCAAACTAAAATGCTTCCTCACATCTAAAGAAATAGTCAGCTCAGTGAAGAGGAAACCCATAGAATATTTGCTAGCTATACATCTGACAGTTGGGTTAATATCCAGACTATACAAAGAACTCAAAAATCAGAGTCAAATAATGGACTACGAACAGAGAGTTCACAGAAGAAAAAGTAAAAATGGTTAAGAGATATCTAAAACGTGTTCATCCTTAGAAATCAGAGAAATGCAAGTTAAAATGATGAGATTTTATCTCACCCTAGTCAGAATGGCAGGTAATGGATAGAACTAGAAAATATTTTTAACTGAATGAGCTAACCCAGAGTCAGAAAGACAAATGCTATATGTTTCTCTCATCTGTGGTTCCTGGCTCCATAATGCCATATGTCAGTTTTATAACCTGGACAAACCAAAGAAACTCAGATTATCAAAAAGGCACCATGGAGAAAGGGAGAAGAAGCCCTAGAGACTTGAGATAGCAGGACATATATGATGTGAAGGGGAACATGGGGAAAACTGAAGGGGAGTTACTTGGAGTAAGGTAGCCAATACAGAAGGAGTGGGAGGGAGGAAGGAAAAACACAATAAAGATGTTTAGAAAATCTATGACGAATCATACTACTTTTTATTTATCCCAAATTACATATAATTATATGTGCATACATATAGATGTACAGTTTAAATGAAATTAAGCAACTTGGGTGGAAAATGCTCCTCAGTAGCCTTAGGCTGTCTAATAAAAATGCCAGTACCACTCATAAGAAACCCTCTATTGAGTTGTTGGTCAATCCAATTTTGCCCTTGGTTGTCTCCCAGAGATTGAAGGTATAGTCCTTGATGTTGATGATACTACACACATAGGACACAGGACACTGAGGATCCAAGTTGGATCTGACCAGAAAGCCACCTCCCTGGAGACTACCTTTCATAGCCCAGGATAGCGCTAAGTAAGCTGCCGATGGCAGAAAGCATCAATAGTCCTACCCAGCTGTAAAGTCTATGAACTACAACAACAACCAGTAGGACAACTTATTCTCAAAGGTGCAATAATGGCTCATATCCATTGGCTGTAACAAATAGCTGGCTAATGGGACTTGAGGCCTATCCAACAAGAGGGAAACCATGCCTGGTACTGAAATCCTAGTCAGCTACTCAGGGTTAGTGAGGTCATGAGTATTAAGAGGAGACCCACTACCACCAGTTCATTAAACCAGCATACTTCCTAACTACATTCTAAACACTTCCCTTATACACACAGACAAGAGTAACTCTGAAGCCTCACCAAAGCAGCTTCCCTTTGCAAAAGACAAAGACCATTACAGAAAACTACAACTTGTCATAATGCAGAGAACAACTGATCTTGGGAGCCCAGCCCCACTGGATACATCTCTAACACAACTCNTATACTTAAGACTCAGGAAACACTGCAGAAGAGGGGGCAGAAAGATTTAATAGCCAGAGGACCAGGGCATCTACTGTGAGATTGTCTCCTAGAATGACAGGGAAGCTTCACCTAGGATGCTTATTTAGCTGCCTCACTCAGACTTGAACAAGAAAAACAAAAATAGACATGCTAACATAGAGCATGAAATCTCTCACAAGCCTTCCACCCCTACACAAAGTACTCCAGGTAGCTAAGGGGTGTTAAAGAAGAAGTATAGTCCCCTAGGGATGAGCCCTCTAATTGCTTATCCAATACCAAGTGACAATCCTCAAAATCATGTACATGCCAACAACACTGAACGCACTCAGGAGATTGTATTTATATATTCTTATGTGTGTGTGTGTGTGTGTGTGTGCATGTGTGTGTGTGTGTGTGTGTGTGTGTGTGTGATAATAATAACTAAAGAAGAGGAGGCCAGGAGCTCGAGAGGGCATGGAAAAAATATATGGGAGACTGGGAAAAAAGGAAAAGAACTAAGGGAAATTACATATTTTAATAAATAGTATATTAAAATTAAAAATGAAGTCATGATAGAAATTACTAATAAGTTCTGGTGCAAGTCAACACTACAAAAAGTAAGCTAACTTACTTCAAACATAGGCATGTGTTATAGTATTTCTCTGGTTTATCTTTTAATGGTGGTAGCCATGGGAAAATGATGTCAAACAATGAAAATATTAAGTATTTGTACAAATTTTCATGGCCAATTTGTAGCAAAAGTGTGAAAATAATTCAATTTTGTTTAAAACATTCTATCTTTGACTTAAAAATAATGAAAATGCAATGAAATAGGAAATGTTTAAAAAAGTGGAAGAATAAAACACTAAGATTACCTAAGCTTTCAATGATCTGAACACTAACTATTGCAAAGGCATTATGAAGACAGGCTGGCCTGAACATCAAAGGAACATAGTCTCCTAAAGTAAGTCAAAAACTCCATGTATGTATTAACAATGTTTTCATCTAAGAGGTATCATAGGTAGATGATACATAGAAAGTAGATGCCAGATACAGTTGATAGATAAATGGTAGATAGATGTAGATATATAGATATAGATATAGACATAGATATAGATAGAGAGAGAGAACCAATAGAACTTAACATTTAAGCATGACAACAGTTTAAATGAATTATATGATGAAAATTCTCTATGTCAAAACAAAAGAGATTTTTAGCTTTCTTTTTCTTAGCTTTCAAAAAGAAAAGGGGAAGTAAACAACTAGAGAATTAGGACAAAAAATATAATTTATTCACAGAAAATGATGAACGTAGCCTAAGGAAGCTCAAAATAGACTATTCAATAAAGTGAATTTGATATGTTCTTGAGGGTAATGTTTGATAAACCTGAAAAGAGAGACAGGCCACACTCAGTGAATTACCAACTTGAATAAATACAACCCAACTCAGAGGAGTTGCCGCTATTTGTTTGTATAGCGATATCTGTGCTTTTCTGGGTATAAATCTGTGACACAAAACATTAGCNAATAAATTAACAGCTACCTGGAATGTTCCCTTAATTCTATTTAGCCAAGCATCCCTGTAATTACACAAATGCCATCAACACCTTAGAGGCTATTGACATAAAATTTTATCTACAAACTTTAAAAGCTTCCCAAATGTCTCCCACTCACTATTGCTACTTCTAGTCTCACTCTGTTTTCCCACTCACAAACTGAGTAAATAGGCTCAACAGTCACCCGGTGGTCACATCCAAAACTACATAACTAGTAAGTGATGTAGTCAGTATTAAATGATAGACAATAGAAAAAAATGTGTCAAGACAGAAATAGGGCTAGCTAATGACATGTTAGATGTGCCAGAATGATTGTTTGAGAAAGGTTTCTNAAACATTTCACGATTCACAGAATAATCAGTTTTTAGTGTTAATTTCTATAGGAATCATCCAGATTGAAAACATTTTCCTGAATGTAGCACTGCAGGATTTTTAGTACAGTATTTATTTTAGAGACCTCATTTGGAAACAAGTAAAGTGTTCATTAAAAGTGATGTGATTAACTACACTAATTCCAATATTATTTAAAAAAAAAAAAGCTGCAACAGTTTAAAAGAATCAGGTCATTTTGCTAGGAAGATGACTAAATCACTTCTAAAATACACAAAACATATTATTTGTGTAGTTTTACTGATAATACACTATAGAGCACTCTGGATAATTTAATTAATTTTCTTTCCTTGTTTGGATTGATATGTTTCAAGAGGCATAGGGTTCCATTGTATACATTAGACAAGAGGTAATGTTTATTTGATTTGAGAATAAGTGCAGAATGTTTGAGTTAGGATTAACTACGTGAGAGAACTACCCTGAGAAGCTAGGAAGGCTTCAGGCAGGACCACCGCATGACCAGACCCACTTTCAAGGGTCCTTAGTACTAAGCATGTGATAGAATGTCTTCCAGCAGTTCTGGCGTAAGCTGAGACTTGGCATTTTTCCTGTCAGCTTTCACAGACTCTCAATTCTCGGCTGTTCCGAGCATTTTATGTAACTCTTGAAACAACATCAAGGTCCATGGGTTCTTTGAAAACCCTATCAACCTAACGCTGTTGTATCTTCAGGGGTGGCTGGTTTAAAACCTGGCTAATGCCTTTTCTTCCTTCCCCTACCACCCAAACTTAAAAAAAAAAATTCATTGTTCATGGTCAATGTGACACTGTCAATGTCATCTACAGGATTGCTGCTCAACCTTCCTGCCGAAGAAACTGAGACGGGGCAAACTCTACAAACAGTCTGGAAGCAATGGTTCTACGAATATTCACTTGAACGAGGAACTTGGTTTTCCCTAAGCAATCAACATGTTACATTGTTTAGTAAGTATTTGGTGGGCTCCTACTTTGTGGTAAACATTCTTCTGGGTGCTCCCATAGGATTATGTATGGGACAGAGAGCATTGAAAAGTCATAGGGAGGAATCTCACTTCTCTCCTTCCCCCTCCTTCCCTTCCCCCCCTTCATTCTTTTTTTTGTCCTCCCTCTTTTCCTCCCTCCCTCCCCTCCTTTTTTTGTTTCTGCAGGGTCCCTAGATAACTCAGGCTGGCTTGGAATTCTGGATTTCCTAGCCTCAGCCTCCTGAGTAATGGGATTACATGAGTGCACCACCAAGTCCAATATAGAAGTTTTTGAAAGAGGAAAAAAGTGGAGTAAAATACCCAAAATGACCTGACCTGGATTTTAATTTTCCTATGCCTTATGCTTTTTCAGACTTCCAATATTTTATGAGATGCATTAAAAAACTGCAATTTGACAAACCTCTATCATTACTCTTTCTTAAAGCTGCATCCAACGTGCATTAGTCAGGGAGCTTTTGTTCCATCATTTATTATGAAAGCCTGGTACTATTATGGCATCTATTATTTATATTTGGATCATTTTACATTTTACCTGGCATTTCAAGCCCCCCAAATATCAAGTGCTCTGTTTATATCACCATTCCCTTTCCTTCAGTCCCGCCTTTTAGCCCAAATCCTAGGAGGCTTTTCCAGTCTGCTCGATTATTACTTATTGAANGGTTAAGTCTCATAGAAAACCAGCTACTTTCTTATTATCAAAATATGAACTGGCTTCAAAACCATCTACCACATATTTCACAGAGATGCTTGCCAAGGACCAACTCTGCAAAGGGAAATATCAGTCTATATTATAATAAGCATATGCACTAAATGTGTTGGGAAACTGGTGAAAGGGCTCCTGGTTTTTGCTCCATGTGTTTTATTCATCTATGGTTATAGAAGTACATTTGTTACTTTGTGGTCAAGAAGAGAAGATAAATAGAGTGGGCCCAGAGGGAAAAGGACTTTGATGATTCCGGTTGCTGGAACCTTCTGCCAGAGTAATTATAAGCTCGAATAATAAGGACATGGCTGTGCTTTCTGCTTTCCAGTTTCCTCAAAAATTGTTTACTATTCTATTCAAAGTTTAGAAAACCCCTCCCTTGATGCAAAGTGCTACATTAAATTAAAAACATTTCAGTCAAATTCAGAAACAACCTCCTAGCTGAAAAATATACATATATAACTTTGACAAGCTAGTATTTGCAAGGAAAAGGGGGCTTTAGAAGGTTATTTTTCTCCATTTTCATAGTCAGAGACTATAACTTTTTGCCAAACTAAATATTTTGTATCTTTAACAAAGTAGCATAAAACTACCATTATTCTTCAATGAAACTTTATTTGAAAGCTTCATTTTATATGTAGCATTTAATTCAGTATAATGTAGTACCATATATAATTCTCTCCTATTGCTTCTGTTTCTAGACATGCCAGGTGACCTGACAACTACATTTCAGGAAGGCGAATGAATTCCACCTTTGACAATCTCAGGCTCCAGGAGATTTGTTACTTTGAAGTAACGTCAAAAAATGAAGATTTTTTTTTAAATAATAGCAAAGACTATTTGAAATTAGATTTCTAATTTGCTGCAATACTGCTAGTGGAACTTATGACTGTCCTACATATCTGCTCACCCTTTGTGCCCAGCAAAGGACTGTACATATGGTGCCTGCTAAGAGAACCATAAACATCATTATCAGTAAACAAATATTTTTTACTAAGTTGATAAGTTCTAGGATTAGTAAAGATCCCAATATTTTTCATAGATGGAAATAGATTCTTGTAATAATGTAGACATCAAGTTTACTCAATTTTACCTCATATAAAACATGCTTGTATTCTAGACCAACCAAGATCCTTCTTAGCATAAAGTGTGCAGTTAAGTCACTTTCTAATTAGTGGCACTTTTATCTCCTTTTCCAACCAAAAGGAAAATAAATTAAAATCAGAGTAGATTGATATCAGCTATCCATTTGTAATATTTTGCTGCAAACTTTTATGTGTACATGTGATTGAATAGTTCAGATATCAGCCCACCAGATAATTAAGGGAAATACAAACACACCTTGATTCTCTGACAGTCTGCCCTGTTCCTATGTTCTAGAAAGAATCTGAGCTGCATGGTTCACATGTAAATACTAAAGAAAGGACTATATGCTGAATTCACCTGGTTGACCATTCCTTGGGGAAACCAGCCTGCAAGTTGTGTCATTTCACTTTGGCTACACTTTGTTGACTTAGCCATTTCATAACCGTGTTACTGCCAGCTTGATTTTAATTTGAATGGAATCTTTCAACACATTAAGGCACATCATAGTTATTTTTAAATGAATTACTGAGTGATTCACTGGTAAAACATTCTGGGGATGCTAGAACCATCACTCGATGATTTAATATGCCAAATGAAGGTATATGCAGCTGGCAAATTTATTGTGGCAACTTGACTTGCAACACATGACCCAATAATTCTCTGAGCACAACTGTCACTCTCATTTTACCTTACCTCCAGCACTGGACATCCTGGAGGGGTCCTGATGAGAGCTGGATTTATTGCGGTTTTGATTTTTCCGTTTGCTGGCGGCTCTCACAGATCGAAGAAGTACCTCACTTGCTTTGAAGAAGGCCACCATGAACGGCTGTTTTGATTGAGGTCCATGTCTTCCCACAAGACCAGCAGATTTTACGTTAATGCTGCGTCCTAGGACATAATATATAAACATTTGGTTTGTGGGAAAGAGATAAAGTAGTGTGAATGAGTTCTAAAGTACTTTGAAGAAGAGGAAAATATTTAAGCATTATCAGAATGTTTTCTTTATAAACCAAGATTCTTATACACCTTGATATTTATGATTAAAGATAAATATCCAGGCGTATTTGTTGAATTGTCTTATTAGTCTACCATAGCACAGAACACATAGTACACCAGGGAACATCCCATGGCTGCCCTTGTTCACTGATACTTCCTCAGACAGCAAGAAAGGCTAAGAGTAATAGGTTTGTTTATCCATTAGACTTGAAATATCCACATCAAATACAGGTTCCAAAGTCAACTCTGGGCTTTTCTGCATTAAAAACCCCATAATTTTTCTCTAAATGATAAGAATTTAATGCCTGAAGGGCATCTTGACTTCTTCCAACTAGTTNCAGCCTCTCTCATGTAAGTCAATACCGACAGCCTTTCCCCTGTTCACTTCCGGCCATCTCAGTAACCTTTACAAAGTCGTTCGCTCTAGTGAACATTCTTCATGCCATTCTGGGAAACTTTTCCTGGGAATGCAGGTCTTTTGTGAACTCCATGCTCATTGTAAAACAGTGTGAAACAAACAGGAAAATGTCTAAATTCCTCTCCCAGTGAGTTTCCACAAACTGAAATTTGGCTGAGAAGATTTCGGGAGACTCAAAAGAAGTCTGCTGACTGTCCAAAGAGAGAAGGAAGTCCTGAGTGAGCACATAGATTCATGTTTGATGTGTCATCGGCTTGTGTCTTAGACCCTTGTCAATCTGTGCATGTGGCTGTACACCAAAAAAAGAGGGAGAAACCAGAGTGTGTTACAAGTCAGAGTGTCCTAGGCTCTAGAAACTGAGGTGTCTTAAAGTGCCTTTCCCATGGTGTAGCAATATTTATAATCATACCAATATGTTTGGAGTGCTTCCTGGGAATGTGCTATATAATTTTCTGGGTACTTCCTCTGCATTATTTAATACGGCTCCACAAACACTATAGGCATGAGGTACTACTATGCTCCCAGTTTAAAGTAATTGTCACTTTAAATTATATGTTTATATAATATGTAACTAAATATATACATCATATACAAGGACCTATTATATATTCTATANATATATACAAAGAAAACCATTGATTGCTTTCTAGTTCCATGGAAATCACCCAAAGGAGGTGAACTATTTAGTCTTATGCTGTAACTTTACTTGGAAATTACTCAGACTTACTGAAGTTACTATTCTAGATATGAAGTTACTGATCCTGTAAGTGTAATATATAACATGGCTTGAAATATGTGCATGATTGACTCTGGCGTGCCCCTTGAGAAATGCATATGTTTTCTTAAAATATTTATTCAGCGAAGACTATGAAGCAACCTCAATCCACTACAAGACCTCACCGACCATAGAGGAAAGACAAGGGGAGCAAGCTCTAAAATGGCACCAACGCATTTCACCAAATAAGCCCTTGTCCTTAACAAAGTGTATCTTGGCAGCAAAAACAGTTTTGTGTGCACATGAATTGTGCAGAGAGACTTCTCTGCCATCAGAAAACAAGAGCGTGTCATATGAGTTCGTGCAGCTGTCGTGAGGGAGACAGAGCTCTATCATATGTTACAACACCAGTTTTGAAAGGAAAGTTCGCACCAACCAAAGCTCCATGGGTATCTTCAACAATTGTCCTATAACAGAGAAAAGTTGTCTCCAAGAATGAAAATGGACATCTGCCTCACAAGCCCCTCCGCACTCAGTCCTACCAGGAAAAGGACTTACAAATAACCCAAGCAGTAAACCTTAAACAAATAAGCATACACATTTTTCTTTCAAATGCAAACTTATGGTGGCTCTGTGCCAGAGTGTATATACTTCTTAGGAAAACTTTATCATTGGCATAAATGAAAGAGGCAGTTTGATTTGTGGTTAGAGTAGTTTCCATTTTCCTTCCACTGTAACAAATGTATTAATTCAGCTCAGACTTCCTCCTTCTGGCAGCCCCTTGTGCTGTAAAAAGAGAAATTAGGAGTTCCAGCCAAATACCATACCTTGAACTGACCCACTTCAATACATAAACACTTTTACAATGTGTTTATTCAGGTGTAGCCCTTGAAATNNGTTTAAGAGTTTCCAGCGACAGAGAGCTCGGCAAAAGGAAAGAAAATGGGACCTGAGAAAGTTAGCTGCTGTGGAATAGAAGAACTGGCAATCTGTTCTTCATTTTTTTGTCCTGTTTTGAAATATAACATAAAAAAGTATTTGTTGAAACTTTTACTTTGATATTTTAACGAAGTGTTAATTTAACAGTAGCTAGACTTTACTTGTATACATTGATGACTGCAGAGACCATTTTAAATATATGATCTTTCTGATTCTGAAATGGGTTACTGTATGGACTTCACAGTGGTAAAATTGGTTTTCTATTCATTACAATACACATTGACTTTTATAGTTAAATAAGCACTTAACTCCAAGCTCCAAGCTTCCTTTAGTTTGTGACGTTTTTTTTTCTTTATTATTCCAAAGATTTTCAATATTTTTATTTTTAGCTATGGAGAAATAATACTGCTCTAAAGATTTATGTTCTGAAATTTGTAAAGATGTATGTTACAAATAAGAGTTCTCTTGAGATTTGCAAAGGAAGATATTGTATATGAAGCAAAGTGTCCCTTTAAATCAATGTGACTTCCTTTTAAAAATTATTTTAGATATTACTAAATTTCTTCTTGGTATTTCACTTCAGCAATGAAGTGACAATTAAGATTTTGTAAATTCATGCTTGCTCAGTTATCCTTGGCCTTAAACTACATTCTTAAAGCATTATCTATTTTATCTACTCCTCTAGACAAAATATACCTACATTGATTATGTTGGTTAAACTTTTGAAAGATTGATCAGCTGTTTTCATTCAAAGTGCTCACAGGATCTTAGAATATATTGCATGTAATAAAGATAGTGAAACTTTTTAAATATATTGAATTATTTTTCATTTTATAATAACTGTATAATATGTGTTAGGTGTTAGAAATATGAAATAGACGAAGCCTAAACCATTTTGATTTAAGAAAACTGTGTTTGTATATTACTAATGTTCTTCAAAGCTGATCTTGTTTTTTAGTTATTTCCAAGTTAGAAAAATAGACACAATGACAGAAAAACAGATTGATTATGAAATGGAAATTAAAATGGGATGTGATATTAAAGAGCTAGTGCTCATTTATAGGAGTGCTGAAGATTTTAGCCTGAGTCTACAGTTAAGCACTTTAGGACTCATACATATCTTGGAATATCTAGAACTTAACAGGTTCAATCCAACAGGGATACATTTGAAAAAAGTGGCAGCCTACAGAATGAGGAAATATTTTATCAACTATACATACAACAGAGGAATAATATTCAAAATATATAAAGAATTCAAAAAACTAGATATCAAGAAAACAAATAACCCAATTAAAAATGGGATAAAGATCTAAACAGAGAATTCTCAAAAAAAGAAACTCAAATGACTGAGAAACACTTAAAGAAATGTTCAACATCCTTAGCCATCAGGGAAATGCAAATCATAACTACTTGAGATTCCATCTTACACCTGGCAGAATGGCTAAATTCAACACACAAGTGACAGCTCATACTGGCAAGGATGTGAAGTAAGGAGAACACCCATCCATTGCCGGTGAGAGTACAAACGTGTGCAGCCTCTATGGAAATCAGTGTGGTGGTTCCTCAGGAAGATGAGAATTGATCTACCTCAAGATCCAGCTGTACCATTCTTGGATATATTCCCAAAGGACACTTCATCTTACCACAGAGACACTTCTCAACCATGTTCATTCCTACTCTATTCATAAGAGGAAGAAATTAGAAACAAGATGTCCCTCACATATGAATGGATAAAAGAAATTGTGGTACATTTACACAATGGAATATTACTCAGCCATTTTTNTAAAAACTGAAAGCATGAAATTTTCAGGTAAATGGATGGAACTAGAAAAACTCATCCTGAGTGAGATAATCTAGAACCAGAAAGGCAATTATGATATGAATTCCCTTATGTAAATATTATCCATTAAAGCAATGATAACCAAGCTACAATCCATAGAACCACAGAGGTTCAGTATAGAGTAAGTGACCAGGAAGACAGATAGTTCTCCTTAGGATGGAGACATCCACAGCCATATAGCAGAGAGAGACAGACAGACAGACAGACAGACAGACAGACAGACAGACAGACCTTGAAATATTCATCCCTAAACAGGATGTCTCCCTCAAATCCTTCTCTTCAGAGCTCAGGGATCTTTACAGAAGAGTGCAAGAGCCAGAGGGATGGAGGACACCAAGAAAATAAGGCCCTCTAAATCAACATGATCCATGTACATAGGAACTCACAGAGACTGAAGCAGCATGCACAGGGCCTGCATGGTCTGCACCAGATAGGGTCCTAGAGCTGAAAGGAGAAGTGAACACAAGCCCCATCCCTAACCCAGAAGCCGTCTCTAATTGAGAACCACTTAAAATGAAAATTTAGTTTCCTCCAAGGAGACTAACTAGGCAAACAAACTACTCTTAAGTGTAAGCTGCATGCCCAGAAGAAGATGGCAAACAGAAAATGAACTCAGCAGCATCTTTGAAGGCTCTTTGTCTCATAATGTCATGTCAGGACTTTTCCTTGTTGTTGTTTTTAATATTATCTATTTTTATATAATTTATTTATATATTTTTACTTCTCTCTTTTTACCCTACAGTATATATTTGTGTATATATGATGGCTTCCAGTTTTTGTGGGATTCATGAGTGTGCAAATGAGTGGGTCTGTTTCTCGTGCCTTCACTTGGATTCTCTTACTTCTGTTTGTTTTGTGCCATTCCAATGTATTAGTTTTTGTTTACTTTATGTTGTATGTTGCTTTATTTTATTTTATTGTTATCCCTTAGAAGTCTGTTTGTTTTTTAATGAGAGACAGAAAAGGGGTGGATCTGGATGGGAGGGGAGGTGGGGAAGAATTAGGAGGAATAGAGACAGGGGAAAACATATTTTGAATATATTATGTGAGAAAAAAATCTATTTCCAATAAAGGTGGAGGGATGAGCTACTTAGAGCAAGGTACCAAAGACTATGAAGAAGTAGTGACTTTTGAATCTGCAAGTAGAGTTGTTTCTAGCTATAATACAATCATTTCATATCTAATTTTAGAAACAAAAAGAATTCAAAGAAAACATAGCAAGCTTTTTAAACCCAAGTGTCTGTAAAACATTGGGAGCTAGGGCTACTATGGAACTTGATTAGCAGAATGACATAGTAGTGAAAATATATTCTCCCTATGAGAATATTTCTACAATGGGTCAGGATGGCAACAACAGAACAAGTTCTAAAGTAGTCTTCTATATCAGCATCCGCAGAGACTTCTGAGAATGGAGTTCGCTGGAAGGTTAAGAGACCTAGCAACCAGAAGACGTTAGAGATTCTGTACTAATGTAAGGGATAATGCTACACAAGAGAAACAGCTCCCTTGAAAAATACTGGGAAGGGTCAGGGATGCAGTGGGAAGATAACAGGAGGCAAAGCACTTGCTTTCAAGGAGTTGCTCAAGTTTAGATATGTGTGTGCTCTCCCACACAAATGAGAAGGAGGGGCAGAGAAGAGGGCTGAAGGCTCTTTGAAGGACATGGCAGCATTCCAGTGATCTCACCGATGGCTGCTAGAAACAAAGGAATGTCACTTGTGGAGAATAAGCTCAGTTGATACTTAATAGGATACTTGAGCTCTGAAGTACAGTAATTAATAAAAAGAAGTATAGGAGCCTAGAATTGGATATTGACATTGGTATTGTCTTTTTGCCTGTAGAATTAAGAATGTCAAGTCAATCTTCACATCAAAAANGTCATCCTTTCTTTTACCTTAAAATTGTTGTGCAGGAGCCAGGCAGTGGTGGTACACCCTTTAATGCCAGCACTCAGGAGGCAGAGCCAGGCAGATCTCCGTGAGTTCAAGGCTAGCCTGGTCTACAAAGTCAGTTCCAGGACACAGAGAAACCCTGTCAAAAAGAAAAGAAAAGAAAAGAAAAGAAAAGAAAAGAAAAGAAAAGAAAAGAAAAGAAAAGAAAAGAAAAGGAAAGGAAAAAAGAAAAGAAAAGAAAGAAAGAAAGAAAGAAGAAAGAGAAAAGGAAGGAAAGAAGGAAAGAAGGAAGGAAGGAAGGAAGGAAGGANAAGAAAGAAAGAAAGAAGAAAGAGAAAAGGAAGGAAAGAAGGAAAGAAGGAAGGAAGGAAGGAAGGAAGGAAGGAAGGAAGGAAGGAAGGAAGGAAGGAAGGAAGGAAGGGGGAAAGAAGGAAGGAAGGAAACTGTTGTGCAGGTCCCAGGTAATAAAAAGAAAAATATTTTATTGGATACATGGGCAATTTTTCACTGCTTTATTAATTATAGTGTATGTAAAAACAGGATTAAGATGTCTTCTAAAGAAAGGATCGTTGCCTTCAAATAGGAATCATTAGGAAAATAAATTAGACAGAATTCTGCTCTACTAAATCTTGTTACAATTGAGAATGGGTATTTAAGATTTTAGTTTCTACCACTCTGGCTTCACTGATTTGAGCAAGTACTAAGAACAGAGCATTAAGGCAAATTCATCAAGAATACAACTGAGGCTATTTCAAATTTACAGTGGCAGAGAAGTAGACTATTGTAGCAAAGACATATCCTAAACTTACTGGCTTGTGTTTCTAGGTGATTCCTTTTGGAAAAACATAAAGTCTAAAATCATTAATTCTTTAAAAACAGGGTTATTAAAGACACTCTGACCAAAAGCAGTTCTTCAGAGTCACACTGATGCACTGCTAACTGCTTCCACCCCAGCAGATTCCATTTCCCTGTAGGATACACGATCCGAAAGGCATTCATTTGAGAAGTTATCAGACTCTAAGTGCTGATATCACTCTAAGACGTTAGCATAAATTCCAAAGTGCTTTCTTCCTATAAACCTATTGCTGCTGACTGTTTAACCCAGAACACCTGCGATAGAATGTGCACAAATTAACTTCCCTTCCTTTGAAGCAAGACATATAGCACCCTTTACAGAAGACTTCACAGAAAGCAAATCAATCCCATTTTTCATTGACATGTCTGCTTGATCTCACTTATGTTCAGCCTGTGGCTAAAACTGATCCTAGTACATATAAATCATGGATTCAGTAACTGAAATATACTAGGATTTTGCCCTTTTNGGGAACAAATGATGTTAAATGTATAGAATTTTCTGCCTACCATATATACTAAATCATGCTTATATTACATTTTAAGGAATGTAGTCGAGATATAATTTTATCTACTTGAATTCCAAACATATTTCAAGTCAGTGTAGCCTTAAATTATGAATCTTCTAATCCAGCTTCAGATTTCAACTTAGATGAAAATATGCATAGCTTTGGTGGTATAGCAGAAACACAGAGGCATTCCAGATATAAGCATACAAACTTCGAGTACTCCAAACACAATTTAACATGGCTGCTCAAATTTTAAGATGATTTACACTGACTCATCAATTCCAACATAACCAAAAAAGGCTTAGATTTTAATTTTGATGATACTGGAACCTGAAAGGTAAGTAGTGTTTTGAAATTTTTTATGAACTTTAGAATGCAAGGTAAGTTTTTTTTAACAATTCTTCCTAGTAATTCTCAAGTTATAGTTACTAGATAAAACTTAAGAATCAATGTCTTCCCTGGAACTTTGGGTTATCATCTTTACAGTGACAGTTTAAAGAATTTTTAAGCTAACCATTTTCCTTTATAAGTTACATATTTAGAATTATATAACTTTTAAATGTGTCAAAAATGAAAGATGTAGTGAATTGGAATGATGGATTGATTTGCCTAAACAAGCATAGAACTCTGTGACTGACAAGTTAAGATAAAATGACACCTTAAAGGAGCTGGAGAAATGACTTAGTAGTTTCTTTCTGTGTTACCATGAGGACCAGAGTTAGAATCCCCTCAGAACCTATTTAACAAGCAGGACAACTGACAAATGCCTGAAACTCCACTCTGGAGAGATCTGATTTCCTCCTTTGTCCTCTTCTGCATATGCCTGTGCACAAATGCATGTGCACGCACACACATGCACACACACACACACACGTATGTGCATACTCACATAGACACAGAAGCACACACACATTTTCAAAAAATTCAAAATATAGAAGTCTCAAAAAATATTCACCAGCATGTCCTGACACACTGGTATGTCCTGAGAGCTGGGAATTGTCTGTGATGAAGAAATAGCTAGGTGCTTAGCATGGTAGTGCATGCCGCCTTTAATCCCAGCTCTCTGGGAAGATAGAGGCAAGTAAGCTTCAGTCCAAGGCCAGCCTTGTCTACATAGTGAGCTCCAGGACAGCCAGAGCCACATAGTGAGACCTATGTCAAAAGTAAAGAA
>LZPO01017930.1:39953-56407 GCA_001675575.1 Neotoma lepida | reverse complement strand
GGACCCGTGCTCCTCTGGTTAGGATGAGCTGGTTGTGAACATTCTGCTCACCTCTCCTTATGGTTCAGATTGTTAGCCCTTTTCCTTCCCTCTCCAGAAGATTTGAAAGGAAGCTTGCTTCTGTCCTATGCCCCCAGCCAGAGATGTTAAGCATTCTTCCTTCCCTTCCTTCAGAACATACCAAAGGGGAATTTTTTTTCTTTTAAATATTTATTTTCATGTATATCGATGTTTTGTTTGTATATCTGTGTGCCACAGAGGCCAGAAGAGGGCTTAACATCTCTGGCACTGCATGAGTGTAGAGACAAGAGAGTTTGCCATTGGCATTGAATCCTAACCTGTGTCTGTTGGAATCCTTAGGAAGGATTCTGGCTCATCCTGCTTCCCCTCCTGTCTTCTATGTAGTTTTGAGGCCTCATGCTCTTTGTGCTGGGCATGGTTAGTGCCTTACTGCATACTTTGTTAACCCAGTTTCGATCCTAGTTTTTCTTCNCACAGTATCTTTTAATTCTGGTAACTCATATCCCAGTAATGATTTCTTCATTCCCAGTTGCTTTGTAAACTGCATTATAACAGAACCGTTTAAGAAAAATGACCTTGGGCTGGGCAAGATGGCACAGGCCCAGCACTTGGGAGGCAGTGGCCAGCAGATCTTTGTGAGTTGGTTCCAGCCAGGTCTACATGGTGAGTTCTAGAACAGCCAGAACTATATAGAGAGACCTGTCTATAAAAAAAGGAAAAAAGGAAATGACCTCTTAAATGAAACCCAACTTCTTTCATACTTCATTTTCCTGCAAATATTTGTCCAATAACCTTACTTGATTCAGATGCTTGGGCTTAAGGCTGCTCCTGTTTCCAAGAATTCTAATTCTGTGATGGAGGCTGTAAATTAATGAGTCAGTGAGGTGAGCACTACTACAATGATAACCTTTAAAGGGCAGCAAGCATGCTTGAGGTCTCCTGGGATTATTAAAGGACAGCTCGGATTCTGCTTCTTGAGGATTTGAAGTCACTGAAGCCAGATTGAACACTGTGCAAAACTACAGAAATGTAAAAAGAATATAGTGCACTAGGTACCAAGTAGGCAAGAGGAGTTTCTCTTTGTAGAAACATTTCATCTCATAAATGAAATAGTCAAAAAAGAATGTCATCATGGTGGAGTCCCTAATAGCTGGATCTTTTAGGCATTGAACATCAGTGGTCCATATCACAAAAAGAGGTACCACCCATAAAGTTAAAAAATCTGAGGATGTGGTCCTTTGTTCAATGCAAAGAAAAACTCTCCTGAATCTGATCAAGCCTCTGGCTCTAACTATCTTATCTCTTAATCAGAGATAAGACAAGGGAAATACTAAACTATGTTATCAAGACACCCAATCTCTTTGATAAATTAATTACAATAAGAGAAGAATATAAGGAGACCTATAGATTACAAGATTGCAGTCTCAATGAATGCCTATAAACCCAGCACTTGGGAGAAAGTGAGGAGGGTCAGGAATCCACAGGTACTCTCAGCTACAAATCAAGTTCAAGGCCAGCAAAGACTACATGAGACCATTTTTCAGCCCCTCAAAAAAGGACATTTTATGAGACAATCGAACATTTAAACATAAAATGCTTGTTACAAAGGGATGGTCGTTATTCTTTAAGTGTGAGTTTATGGATTATAATCCCCCCTTTGTTTTGTATTTTCTGCCCTTTGAGTCAGGATCTTTTACTGTTTTTGTTTTTTGTTTGGTTGGTTTTTATTGCATTTTTTATGAAAATTTTTTACAACTTTTTAAAGTTGTATTTATTTTTATTTTCTGTGCATTGGTGTTTTCCTTGCATGTATATCTGTATGAGGGTGTCAGATCCCCTGGAGCTGGAGTTGCAGACAGTTGTGAGCTATCATGTTGGTGCTGGGAATTGAACCTGGCTCCTCTGGAAGTGCAGCCAGTGCTCTTAACCACTGAAACACCTCTTCAGCCCGTTTTATTGGTTTTGAGATACAGGATTATAAAACTTCAAAACAAAAACAAAACCCAGACTCGCCTTGATTTTACTCTGTAGCTGAGGATAACTTTGAACTCTTGATGCTCTTGCCCCAAACATAAGAATTGGGATTATAGGCNTATGCCACTATTGTGACAAAGTCTTGCAATATATCCCAGGCCTGCCCTGAACTCAAGAACCTCCTGTCTCTGCCTGTCAAGTGCTGGGATTAGATATGTGTGCCACCACACCTGTCTACTTGCATCTTTGCAATTCCAGCAATGAATTGGAATGTTCATGGATGAAAATCCATGATGGAGAAATTTGCTTGTACTGTGGTGGTGGAGTGGACNGGGTTTAAATGAAATGTGACTGGCTATGAATCATTAAAGCTGTTATACATATGTGGAAGTGGTTTTTTTTTAAAATATATGTAGTTTATTTGCTTTTTGTGTGGATTTGAGATTCCCTATAATAATAACGTGAATTTGACTACTAGTATCTCCATGCAAGCATCAGGAAATGGTCAAAACGGGCAGCAGCAGCAGAGGTGGGTTTTGGATTATGTTTCTTTTCCTGTCAAGTGCAGGCAGAGGGTGGGTTGCAGATTTCTATGGGACTGAGGGTCTGGGGTAAGGAATTCTGGAACAGCCGTAAGGATAAGGAATTCTGGAACAGCCGTAAGGATAGAAGAGAGACTGAACCAAGGAGACTCCTTGTCACATTTTAACAAAAACAGCCCTGTTTCTAAGTTTTGTTAGGCTTGGTTTGTTGGTAACATTTCATTTATAAGCATGACTGTAGACGACTTAAAAAAATTTGTTTATGGCTATTGATGGATCATTTGGATATTTTAAAGGCTGTTACTTGAGCTATATACTGCTGAAAAATTGTAGTAGAGAATAGACAAAGTAGGAAAATTGGGCACAAAGCTATCACAGTATTACAAATGAATGAGAAGTTTGTTTTAAGGGAGAGTTTAGCTAATCAATGTTTGGCCCAGGAGGTAAATTTGTATATAGTAATTTGTTCCTAGGAAGGACAGAGGGAGGTATGGAAATGTGCTCCTGTCTCAAAACACCAAAGCTCTGAGCAGCTGCTGTCTGGGCTGGACCCCAGCTCCCTCCTGCTCTTGACAGCACCTGGACTCACAGCTGTTTCTGTGTCTCGATGTCTTTGAGGAGTCTTGCAGATGGATTTCTGCGCACCGTGACTGATGAGATTGGAAGGGAGGGAACGATGCCTGGTGAGTAGGCTCACAGCAACTTCTTCCACCATAGCTGCTCCTCTTTCAGGAGCTTCTCATCCACACCACACCTTCTTAACTGCACTGCACCTTTAAAAAAGTCACCCTCTGGCAATTGCCATACAAGACACAGTGTATCTTGCTAACATTCACCACCACACCTCTTTCCCTCTCTCCCAGCCCACTGTACCTTATAGTTGCTTAAATTTCAGACTACAAGATTCCAGCAGTTGGCCATCTTTTCCTTCTTCTCTTCAAACTTGAAATGTTTACATCTTGGAAAAGCCGTTGACTTGTCACTCCTCCTGGCATTAAAGTCTCTTTGATCCCCATGCCTTTTCAAAGTGCATGGGTACACACTTCATGGGACAAGCTGCCCCGGTCTAGTGAGAATAAGCTGTCAACATTGTAGGCTTGCTTCCACTCCACTCTGCCCCATAATTGTGTGTACATTTTAATCTTTCCCTTGCCCCCCCAACTCGATCCTTAAGTAAGGGTCCGTCAGTTCTGAACTTCCAAGCTCATTAAGACAGTTCTTAGTATTCTCGAGTTATGGAACTCCTTGAGAATCCGATTGATGGTAGTTATGGGACTTCTAGATAAATGCAGACACACAGTGTTTTGCCTACAATTTGAGAGTTTAAATTTATGCTTTATGCATCCGGAAAACCTGGGAGCTTATGAGGTTGCTTGGTTAAAATACAGTATTCCTTTTTAAATATATTTTTATTTATTCTTTGAGAATTGCATAATTTATACAATATGCTTTGATCATATCTCCTGCTACTACCTCCTGTAACTTCTCGGGGTGGGGCTGGGATGAGGGGAAGCTGTATTCTTGATCTTACTCTAGATTGGTTAAGGCAGGATTTCTGGTGGTAGAAGCAGCAATTTAAATGATAATTCTCAAGCCCACTAAAGTGTCAGAAATTCTTCTCTGAAGATTCAGCTTGTCTGCATGGTCTGTCTTGTCTTCCCCTCCCAGCTTCTTAACCCCAGCTGCAGGAGTTTAGTGTCTGAAGTCCTGGTCTTCTAAAGAAAAAACCCTTTCCTTTAAGGCTAGGGTATGAAGTGTCTTCTTGAGGAAGCCTTGGAGTTGGGCAGTGGTTCTGCATCTATGCACAGTTTTGAATTTGGAGAGCTAAGCCCTGTCCTGGATTGTTCGACTCAGTCCTGTCTATTTTTCATGGACTCTGAGTACTCATCTTCCTCNCATCCCAACTGGTTCCCACCCAAGCAGGATGTCTTGTGCTTCTGCACTTTTGACTCAGTTGTATTCTTTCTGTGTGATAGCCAGTGATCCGGTTAGAAGACCTAGGAAATGGGATTCGAGGGGCACAATAAAAGATTTTGCAGAAGCTGGGTGTAGTGGCGTACTCCTGTAATCCCAGCACTTGGGAAGTGGANGCAGGAGGATTACTAGTCATCCTTNGCTACATAGTGAGTTTGACATCAAACTAGGCCACATGGGACCTGGTCTCAAACAAAACAAGCTTTGCTTTGCAGAGTTTGCTGAAATCTTAAAAAGTCATGTTTCTTTTTTTGTGATTCAAGAAAGTTGTACTGGGTAACTTTCTTCTAGTGGTTTTTACTAGCTGTACAATTTGAAAAATGTAATTGAAGGTAGTTTATAGAATATCAAAGGTTGTGAGTATTTTTTTTCCTCCTTAGCACAAGATAAGTACTTATAATCTTGGGTTTCTCCATCCAGAAGCAACCACTATTAACGTTCTGGTATCCTTTCATCTGTTTTTTTTAATCCATTTAAAAGTAATAAAGCTTATGCAATACAGGTGATACAATTACTTACTTTTCCTGTCCAGTATTGTTTTAGACAATATTTCTAAATTAATTCTTCAAAACCAATTATTTTCATGGCTCGTGAATATACCCTTATTTATTTAATTTTTGTTCAGTTGTTGCATACTTAAGTATTATAACTATGTATAATATTATAAATATGCCACAATAAAATTATTTCTGTCTAAATCTTTGTTTTTTGGATTATTGTCTTAACAGAGGAATTGCTGGGTCAAAAATTGTAGAATACTTTAAAAGCTCTGCTTACATATTGCCAAGCTGTTTTCCAGAAAGCTTACACCAGTGGAAATGTCCATTTTAACAATGTTTCAAAGTTGAACTACTTGTTAGAAATGCTCTAAAGGGGTTCACATAAGCAAGGCATTAGGAGGAGGGATGGAAGGTGAGCAGAATGCCTTTCCTCTGATCTGTTTGTACTGGTANCACAGTGCTATCCTGGCCCACATTCTCTCAGAGACCATTCAGGCTTGAATGATTATCACAGGATTTTGGATTCTGCACCCCAAATCAATGTGTCATCAATGTCCTGAATTCTCTGAGATTTGCTCCCTTGTCCTTGATTGCTTTGGTTACTGTTACCTCCTCCCTGGTCCCATCATTGCTAAGGTGGTTGCTGTCATCTTTTCCCCTCCCCCAGCTCCTCCCAGATCCTCCCCACCACCCCACCCACCCAGTTCCATGCTCCCCTCTTTAAAAAACAAACAACAATGAAAACCCACAAACCCCATACAAATACAAAAATGGAAACCAAAATATACAAGCAAAAGACCCGTAAGACAAAAAATGAGCNAACAATATGATATGACACAAAAAGTCTACAAAAATACCATTGAATTTGTTATGTGTTGGCCAACTGTTCCTGGGCATGGAGCCTACCTGAAGTGTGGCTAATGTACTCAGCGAGACTCCATTGGAGAAAATAAAGTTTTCTATTGCAAGCGAGTATCAATTACAGAAAGTTTCTTTGTTAGGGGTGGGAACCCATGTCCACTTTCTTCTCTCAGTGCTGGGTCCCCATCTGATTTAAGCCTGTGCAGGCCCTGGGGGATGCTGCTACAGTCTCTGTGAGTTTATATGTGCATCAGTCTTATTGTGTCTGGAAGACACTGTTTCCTTGGAGTCATCCATCCCCTCTCACTCTTAGATTCTTTCCATCTCCTCTTCCACATAGTTCCCTGAGGGGAGTGGTTTGATAGTGACATCCAGTTAGGACTGAGTGTGCCAAAGTCTCCCACTCTGCACATTGTCTGGTTGCAGGTCACTGTGTTTGTTCCCATCTACTGCAAGAAGATGCTTCTCTAATGATGGCTGAGTAAGGCACTCATTTATGGGTATTGCAGAGTGTCATTAGGAATAATGGTATTGTCATGTTCTTTCAGCAGAACAATAGTATTTGGTTTTTCCCTAGGCCCATGGCCTATGCAGTCTTAGGTTCTTGGTCCCCCAAGCAGTGTCAGACATGGGTTCCATCTAGTGGAATGGGCCTTGAATCTAATCAGATAGTGTTTGGTTACTCCCACAATTTTTATGCCACTATTATACCAGCATGTTGTGCAGGCAGATCACTGTTGCATGTCGCAGGGTTTGTAGTGGGGTTGGCAGTTACTTTTCTCCTCTGGTAGTGTGTAAAGTACCTTCCAGTACCGTAAATGATAGTTACTAGGGGTGAAGCCTCTACTGAAGCAGCAGCTTGACCTTTCTGTGTTCAATGAGATATGTAAATGTTGTCTTCAGCAATAGTGCGTTCCCCTCAGTTTGTGGAGAGCAACCAGCCTTTGTAATAGCCTGAGATGTTTGGGGGTTTCCATGAGGCCCTTTGGCCAACAAAAACTCAGCTAGATATGACCCATTCCTGGCACTGGAGGTTTTACTTGGTGAGATATCTAGTTGCAGCATTGTCTCCCCCATTATTTGGTGATTCCATTTAGATTTCTTTCATATATGTATATATTTAGGAAACCTACTCCAGTAGATTTCCATATGATCCTCAAATGGCCCTGAGTGTTAGCTGTCCCTCCCTTTATCTCATTCCCTTCTTTACCCCACTCTTTCATCCTCTCCATTTAACCTGCTCCAGTCTCTCCCCATCTCTCCATAACTATATATTCTATTTCCTTGCAGGATTCCCCCCACCCCACCCCGGTTCCTTACTCTATACATAACCTCTGTGGTTATATGGATTGTTAAATGCCTAAATCAAAGGCTTAAAAGCTAAATAATATAAGAGGAAACATACAATATTTGTCTTTGGGGGTCTGGATTACCTCACTCAGGATGATTTTTTCCTAGTTCCATCCATTTACCTGCAATTTTCATGATTTCTTTCTTGCTTCATTTTTTAAAAATTTATTTACTTTCTAATATTTATTTTTATTTTATGTGCATTGGTGTTTCACCTGCATATGTGTCTGAGTAAGGGTGTCAGATGCCCTGGAACTAGAGTTACAGAGAGTTGTGAACTGCCATGTGGGTGCTGGCAACCAAACCCAGATGCTCTGGAAGAGCAGACAGTGCTCTTAACTGCTGAGCCATCTCTCCAGCTGCCACCCCTCCTCCCTTTTTTTGTTTTTGTTTTTTTGTTTTTTTGTTTTTTTTGAGACAGGGTTTCTCTGTGTAGCTCTGGCTGTCTTGGAACTCATTCTGTAGACCAGGCTGGTGTAGTTGTCTTGTTTTTTGTTTTTAAGCTCTTTTCTCTTCGGGGGTCTGCCACCCAGCTTCCAAATAAATACACGGAAACTTATTCTTATGAATGCCTGGCCTTAGCTTGGCTTATCTCTAGCCATCTTTTCTTAACTTAAATTGTCCTGTCTACCTTTTGCCTCTAGACTTTTACATTTGTCCATTCTATATACCTTTCTTTCCTCTTGCTCTGTAGCTGGTTGTGTGGCTGAGTGGCTGGCATCCTCCTCTCCTCCTTTTCTTGCTCCTTGCTCTTCTTTCTCTCCTCTCCTATTTATTCTCTCTGCTTGGCAGCCCTGGCTATCCTTCTCTCCTGCCTAGCTTTTGGCCGTTCAGCTCTTTATTAGACCAAGCAGGTGTTTTAGATAGGCAAAGTAACACAATTTTATAGAGTCAAACAAGTGCAACATAAANGAATGCAATACATCTTTGCATCATTAAACAAATATTCCACAGCATAAATGAATGTAACACATCTTAAACTAATATTCTGCAACAGACTGGCCCCTGACTCACAGAGATCTGACTGCCTCTGCCTTCTGAGTGCTGGGATTAAAGGCGTGTGCCACCACTGCTTGGCATGATTTCAATTTTTTAATAGCTGAATAATATTCCGTTGTGTAAGTATACCACTTTTTTGGTACCCATCCATTGGTTGATGGACATCTAGGCTGTTTCCAATTTCTGGTTAATATGAATAGAGCAGCAATGAATACAGTTGAGCAAGTATCTCTGTAGTAGGATGTAGAGTCTTTTGGGTATATGCCCAGGAGTGGTTGTAGCTGGATCTTTAGGTACATCTATTCCCAGACACAATGATTTCCATGGTGGTTGTACAAGTTTGCAGTCCCATCAGCAATGGATGAGTATTCCCCTTTCCCCACATCCTTACCAACATGTGCTGTCATTTGTTTTATTGATTCTGGCAATTCTTACTGGTGTAAGACGAAATATTAAAGGGCTGGAGAGATGGTATAGCAGTTAAAAGCACAGGCTGCTCTTTCAGAGGACCTGATTCAATTCCCAGCACCCACATGGCAGCTCACAACTGTCTGTAATTCCAGTTCCAGGGAATCTAACACCATCACACAGACATACATGCAGGCAAAAGAAGAAAATGCACAGAAAAATATGTAAAGGTTTTTTTTTTTTTAAGAAACCTCAGAGTAGCTTTAATTTCTAAGCCATTTGTGTTTTATTTTTTTGAGAACTCTCTGCTTAGTCCAATTTTTGCTTTTGTTTTTTAGTCCTTTCTATATTTTAGATATTAGCCCTCCAACTAACTGGTAAAGAGCCTTCCCATTCTGTAGCCTGCTGCCTTGCCTTCAGGATGGTGTCCTTTGCCATACAGAAGCTTTTCAACTTAGTGAGGTCCCATTTACTGATTGCTTTTCTCAGTGCCAGTATTATTGGTATTCTGTTCAGAAAGTCTTGTCCTGTGCCAATGAGTTCAAGACTATTCCCCATTTTCTCTTCTGTCGGGTTCAGTGTATCTAGTCTTAGTGCTGAGGTTTTTTTTCTATTTGTACTTGAGTTTTATACTGGGTGATAAGTATGGATCTATTTGCATTCTTCTGCATGCAGACATCTAGTTTGATCAGCACCAATTGTTAAGGATCCTATTTTTTTTCAGTGTGTATTTTTGGCTTCTTTGTCAAAAATCAAAATCAGGTGTCCATAGGTGTATGTACTTATGCCTGGGCCTTCAATTCAATTCCATTGATCACTGTGCCTGTTTTTTGCCAATACCGTGCTGTTTTTTATTACCATGACTCTTTAGTACAGTTTGACATCTGGGATGGTGATACCTCCAGCAGTTCTATTGTTATTCAGGTTTTAACTATCCTGTGTGTGTGTGTGTGTGTGTGTGTGTGTGTGTGTGTGTGTGTGTGTTTCCATAGGATGCTGAAAATTCTTTTTCAATTTCTTTTTTTTTAAAGATTTATTTATTTATTATGTATACAGTGTTCTGCTTGCATGTGTCCCTACAGGCCAGAAGATGGTAACAGATCTCATTACAGATGGTTGTGAGCCACCATGTGGTTGCTGGGAATTGAACTCAGGACCTCTGGAAGAGCAGTCAGTGCTCTTAACCACTGAACCATCTCTCCAGCCCTGTCTTTTTCAATTTCTGTGAAGAATTGAATTGAATCTATAGATTGCTTTTTAATAAGGTGGCCATTTTTACAATATTAAATTTACCAATCCATGAGCAAGGGAAATCTTTCCATTTTCTGATACCTTCTTCAATTTCTTTCTTCAATATCTTAAACTTTTTATTATACAAGTCTTTCACTTTCACTTGCTTGGTTAGAGTTATCCCAATTTTTGTTTTTTGAGACTACTGTGAAAGGTATGGTTTCCCTGTCCATTTGTCATTTGAATGTAGGAAGGATACTGATTTTTGTGAGTTAATTTTGCATCCTGCTACTTTACTGAATGTATTTATCAGCTGTAGAAGTTTCCTGGTAGAGTTTTAAGGGTCATTTATATATAAAACCATATCATCTGCAAATACTTTGACTTCTTTCTTTCCAGTTTATATCCCTCTTGATGTCCATCAGTTGTCTTATTGCTTNACCTAAAATTTCAAGTGCTATATTGGATAGGTATGGAGAGAGTGGACAACTTTATCTTGTTCTTGATGTCAGTGGAAATGTGCACTATTTTAAAGGGTCTAGAAATCAACTGTATTTCTCCACATTTGCAGTGATCAGCATGAAACAGAAATTAAGAAAACTATTGGGCCAGCTGTGCTGGTGACACACTCCTTTAATTCCAAACTCTGGAAGCTGATACAGGAGGATTGTGAGTTCAGGATTAGTCTGGACTGCATAGCAAGACTCTGTCTAAAATAACCAAGGTATGGATTAATAAGACCCTGTGATGGATGATTAGGTAGAGATACTTGCTATGCAGGCTTATGGACCAGAGTTGATTCCTAGAACTCATGTAAAGATGGAAGGAGATAACTGATTCTTCAAAATTATCCTCTGACCTCCACAAATGTTCCATGGCATATATGTACATGTGTGCATGGGCGCACACACACTAATAATAGTAAAAAAATTACCTAAGTATGTGAATGCAATTCCCTTTATAGCAGCATTAAAAATAATAAAGTAGCTTGGGCTAAGGTGGCACACCCCTTTAATCCCAGCACTCAGGAGGCAGAGGCAGCCAGATCTCTGTTAGTTTGAGGCCAGTTCTAGGGCTCTGATGCCATCTTCTGGTCTCTGAACACTGCATGCATGTGGTACACATACACACATACAGGCAAACATTCATATAAATAAGTTTCAAAAAATTGTTACATTATATGTAAGGAATATTAGGATGAGTAAGAGGTGAACAAAATTAACAAATCAAAATACATATAATCACTAACATCTTCATAACTGGCATTTTCAGGTATACACTAGACACCTCCCATGCCCTTTTGAGACAGGGTCTTATGTAGTCCATGCCAACTTTGCACATAGCTAGGATATCTTTGAAAATTCTCATCCTTTCTCCCTCCCTCCCTCTCTCCTTGCCCCCCTATTGAGACAGGGTCTTATGTAGTTCATGCTGACTTTGCACATAGCTAGGATATCCTTGGACATTTTCATCCGCTTCCCTTCATCTCCTGATCTGCTGGATCTAGAGGCATACAGCACCATGTACCATGTTTGCATCAAACACTTCTAAACTTCTATATTGAATTTTGACTTTTCCCATTTCAGTAAACAAACAGATCTATCAAGTTACCTTATGATGTGCCACCTGCCAGCCCATAGCTTTCTTCAAGCAACTTTGCCATCTAGATATGCCAATGTTTTGCAATTACTTGGCATTTGATAGCATATTTGCCCTTATTTATAAAAGTTAGTGGAAAAATGGAAAAATAAAGTGCTGATGTTAATGATTTTACAACTGAGATATTTACTATGCCAAAACAGTAAATGTGATCCTTTTTGAATTTAAGTGAGTCTANCAACTGTTTTCAATTATAGAGGAAAACAACCAAACCTGAAGCATATGTACCAAATGTTATATGTCAGAGCTTGTGGCTCAGAAGTAAGGTGTAATGATAGAGTGTCTGGATCTTTACAATTATGCATAGTGGANTATTGTGATATACTGATTTTTATCCCTGAAAAAANATATATATATCTGCTCGGGGTTCCTTCCTCATTCAAATCTGACCTCTTGGCAACAGGCCGTAGGATAACAGTGTTGTAGCATAGTGCAGATACCAAAAAAGTCAATTCCTGGCCTTTGAGGTTTCAAATATGNTTTGGAAACTGAAGGCAGAGATAAAACCTTTGTGATTAAAAGCTTTTGAACTTCACATGCTAGAACTATCAATAACNCAGGGCTAAAGTCATGGCTTAACTACAAGCATATAAGAATATATGATCAGTCAGAGCCAGTTCCCCAGTGCCTGCCTTTTTCTCAAAGCCTAAATGAAAACTTCTCTAAGCTTGGAAAGCAAAGAAAGTCAAAGAAGTGAGCTTCACTTCTGGCAAATCTCCAGGAAATCCTTGAGGGGTACAGGATAAGGACAAGAAATGGCTGTGTGGCAGGGTCAGATAGATGCAGCCTGAGACAGCCCCTCAGAGCCAGAGTGGCACCATGGAGAGGATGGACACATCCAAGCTCTCTGTATGGAACCAAGGAGTAGCTGAGAGTCTACAGAGGTTTTGGGGTTTGTTTGCAATGAGGAGGTTTGTTTTGTTTTGTTTTTGTTTTTGTTTTTTTAAATTGTAACCTTGGCTGGCCTTGAGCTTGATATATAGCTGAGGATGACTTTGAACTCTTGATCTTTCTGCCTCCACCTCCCAAGTACTGAGATTATAGTTATATACTACTGACCTGACTCAGATGTGGTGATATAACTATACTCTTCATAATTTGTCCACTGGGGACCAAATGGGATGAAGGNTGTTGTGGTAGATGCCAACAGAGGCAGACAACCAGGCAGGATCCCTGTGTGTTCCATCCTTATTCCTTGGCACTCCACAATCCCCAAGAAAGGGAAGAAGTATATGCATTGTGTTGAGGGGTAGTTATTGACTTAAATGAGATTGCCCGGCATTGAGTATGCTTCTGTCACTTGCCAGACAATGAGCTCAAAAGAGGACTTGCAGGTACTAAAAACAAAAAATGGAGCCCAGAGAGATGGCTCAGTGCTTAAGAGCACTTGCTGTTCTTCCAGACCAGAGTTTGGTTCCCACCACCTATCTTAGGCAGCTAACAACCTCCTGTAACTCCTGCTTCAAGGAATCTGATGCCCTCTTCTGGCCTCCATGGGCACCTGCACACATGACATACACATAAATAGATATACACACAGACAAAAAAATCTTAAAACATGAAAACAAAAGTCTTGTACATCTTGTACAGGGGAGCTGGGGCCTTACTAACTTAAATGAGCTGAGACTTTGCATTAGTGAATGCTTTTTTTTTTTTTTTCCAAGACAGGATTTCTCTGTGTAGCCCTGGCTGTCCTGGAACTCACTTTGTAGACCANGCTGTCCTCAAACTCACAGAGATCCACCTGCCTCTGCCACCTGAGTGCTTGGATTAAAGGAGTGCACCACCACACCCAGCTTGCATTAGTTAATGCTTTGAAGAAAGAGGACCACAAATTGTTGGTAATAATTTGCTTAGACTTCTTTGATCAAAGAAGAAAGACACTTGGATGTTTAAGTTTTCTCTCTGAAAAGACAGTTTCAGAATGTTCTACTTTATCATGTATACAACTACTATTAGATATTTCTGTACAATGTTAAAATGAAAAATTTTCTAACAAATATTTCAAGTAAATTGAATAAACAGGTATTTTTAGTTGTAAGGTTATATCAGAAAATAAATGTTGTCAATATTTAAAATGTTTTTAGTAGCTTGAATATTCATATATACAGAATATACTATGTAGCATTCAAATGTAAAATCAAGCTACACCTTTATATTATGTTTGAAGCCTCATGTTTTTTTGTGTGGTGTTAGGGATCAAACTTAGGCTTTCATACATGGTAGGGGAACACTCCATCACTGAGTTTCATCTGNAGCTTATTCTCTGTCTGTGTCTCTGTTTCTCTCAGTTCTCTGGATTGAGTTCCTCCCTCCTTCCTTTTTAGTTTACCAAAACAAACACATAAACATAAAGTTAAAATACCAGGCATTTTGCTTTAGAAAAAAATTTTCTGAGAACCATTGTGTGTTTTGTTTCTTTGATACTGGGTCTTACCATGTTACCCAGGTTGGCCTCACATTTTTGATCCTTTTCCTCAGCTTCCTGAATACTGGGGTTACAGGTGTGTGTCCCTGTAGCCAGCTAGTATTATGTATTATTAAAGGATGGATTGAGAATCACAGCCACTCAGAAGAGTACCCCCCATCCCCAAATATGTCGGTAAAAATGGTCAAGCTATTGAAGTTTCTGAAAGTGTACCTGTTTTAATTGTGTCTTTGGTCCATCTGATTGTAACATAGCTATGAGAAATGGATGATTTCACTGCATTCCTTTATTGCCTTGGGTTAAAGGTGAGGGACACTGGGGATGGTGCAGGAGTATATATAAGACATAGTGGTGATAAAGGTGAATCCGGCAAAGTAATAATTCATCATGCCTTAGATTAGATGTCTACAAATATTTGCTCAATGTCTGTTTGGTTAAGATAATAGCAACTTCAGATCCAAGAGGTTCTCGACTTGTAGCAAATTGAATTCTTTATCCATACACATTTTCACAGCTAGTGAAAGACATGTGGGACTTTTGCTGAAAACCACATTTAACAATTGAAATATACATGTTTGAGGGAATGTGTGCAGGTGTGTATGTGCACATGGAAGCCAAAGGACAAGCTTAGATGTTGTTCCTCAGGGGCTGCCTTCCTCTTCTTCATTTTTTTGGGGGGAGGGCAGTTTCTAGACAGGGTTTCTGGGTACCCCTGGCTGTCCTGGAACTCACTCTGTAGACCAGGCTGGCCTCGAACTCACAGAGATCCACCTGCCTCTGCCTCCTGAGTTCTGGGATTAAAGTGTNTGCCACCACTACCCGGCCTCTTCTTCTTTTGAGTCAGAGTTGCAGGTAGTNTAGCCTGGCTGGCCAAGGAGCTTCAGGGGTCCTTCTGTGGCCACCTCCCTGGGGTGGATTACAAGTGTATGCCTGACATTTTATAATATGGATTCTGAGGATTAAACCCACACTGAGATTTCTCTCCAGACTCTCCAAAACATGCTTTTATTCCCATCAAATCAGTAAAAAGTCAGATAATACAACTGTATATAAGGATGTGGAATGGTAGAATATAAATTGAACATTTTTGACAAAGAGAGCCATGTCAGTCATATGCACATTCAGCTTTTGAAACTTCNTGTTTCTGACTTCTACATTTCCAAAATACCATCTTATTTTATGTTGTTTTGAATTTTTCTTCTTTATGAATTGACTTGCTCCTATATGCTTCCTTCTTTGGTTAAACATTGCAGAAGTTTGATAAAATCATTCTTAGTGAGTACCACTATGTTGTGTGATATTTAATCTTAGAATTCAAAGTAACAGCCCTTCAGCTTCAGCCAAGCACCTAGCTGGTCTTTGAATTACTTTGATGGTTTGTGGTGGCAACACACAACTTGAGTATGAGCTAGATCGACTCGGGCAACTCAACTTGCTACAAGTTGAGAAACTCTTGGATCTGAAGTTGCTACCATCACAACTAAACAGATGTTGAATAAATTTATTTTGAAATTTACACTTAGGGAAATTGTCTACCTCAATTACATAGAAATATGAATGAATCAGTACTTTCTTTCTTTTCTTTCTTTTTTTTTGCTTAAAAAGTGGTTTATAAGTTAAAGGAATGTGNAACATATCAGGAACTGATTAGTTGCTAATGAAAGAAGACAGAAGAGAGAAATGTGGGGCTGGAGAGAAGGGTCGGCAGTTAAGTGTGCTTGCTACTCTTCCAGAGGGCCTGGGTTCGGGTCTCAGCACCTGCATGGCAGCTCCCAATCGTCTATGGCAGCAGCTCCAGGGGATCTGATGCCCTCTTCTGAGCTCCACAGGCTTCTATGTGCATGTGCTGCACATACTCTCATATANACACACACACACAAAATAAAAGAAAATTTAAAAATGTAGCTAGGAATGTGGCTCAGTGGCAAGGTGCTTGTTTAGCATTCACAAGGCCCTGGGTTGGATCCCCAGCAGCATTAAAACAAAGAAAAATGGGAGAAATGTGTCTACTCAGCTCCTGGAAGGATTTTTATAATTATGTATTACATTCATTTCTCTATTTTGAGTGTGCGTGTGTGCATGTGTAGGTAAGAGGACAACTTCTGGGAATCAGTTCTCTTCTACCATGTAGCTCCTGGGCTTGCATTTTAGTAATGAGGCTTGGTAGCAATTGCTACTGGCCCTAATTATTCCTTTTTCACAATAAAGTATCAAAACTAATTTTGATACTATTTTTTAAAATTTTGGAAAATATTTGAGAAAAATTTTTTAAAATCTCTTATTGTATTACCCCCCAAACCCCACACATACTTTGGTTTTTCGAGACAGGATTTCTTTGTGTAGCACTGGCTGTCTTGTAACTTGCCCTGTAGACCAGGTTGGCCTTGAACTCACAGAGATCTGCCTGCCTCTGCCTCCCAGGTGCTGGGATTAAAGGTGTGTACCACCACTGCCTGGCTGTACTAACACTTTAATAGGGCTATTACTTACTTTTTTGTGCTTTGCAAT
>LZPO01017930.1:28170-39883 GCA_001675575.1 Neotoma lepida | reverse complement strand
AGAGTCTCTTGTAGCCCAGCTGACTGATTTCACTATGTAGGTAAGGAGACCTAAGGATGACCCTCCTGCTTCCACTTCCCAAGTAGGGGGGGCTTACAGGCTACACCACCACAAGGCTCCTCACCTTACCGTATGGGTACACTTGCACTCTGGATGTCTCTTTCCAAGTTCTGACACATAAAAGCCTTCCTTTAGAGGGATACCTCATTTACCTCTTTTGAACACTTAGGTGATGTCTAATGTTTTCTTGCTTGCTGCTGTGACAGGCCTGCTTGTTTACTTAGAGTCCTTCTGTTTAGAATAATTCCTTTTAGANGTGGAAAAAAATAACANTAACCCAAACTTGCAGGCTGTAGCTACCTCAATTCAAGTTAGACTTTGCACTGATTTGGGAACCTGTCTTTGTTGTTGTTTTGTTTTTTGAGACAGGGTCTCTCTATGTGGCTTTGACTGTCCTGAAGTTCACTCTGTAGACCAAGCTAGCCTCAAACTCACAGAGATCCACCTGCCTCTGCCTGGCAGAGNCCTGGGATTAAAAGTGTGTGCCACTAGGCCCAGCTAGGAGCATGCCTTTTGTGCAGTGTTCAGCTCACAGCTAGATCTTTGAGTTCAACTTCACTTGTATAATTCTCTAAAACACTAATGCTTACACATTATATATATAAAATGCTGATACCAAATATTAAAAAAGGTTTGAGTCATCTTCCAAAGCACAGTATCTTACATAATGCTGTCACTGCCCAAGCAATATTCACACACACCTACACAAGCCCCACATCCCACNCCCTTGGTGATTATGAGACACGCACAGACATCTCACTAGAAAACAGAAATGCAAGATAGAGTCTCTTGATACTGAAGTTTATTTATTTATTGTGGTGTTAGAAGTTGAACTGAGAGCTTCATGAACTCTCGGCAAGCTCTGCCACTGAGCCACACCCTGGTTGGACTCCTTTAGTTCTCTAGGAAAAAAAATCCAGCAATGCAGGAATTTGGGGATGATGTGGCTTGGACGGGTCAGGTTCTCACTCTGACTGCTTTATATTACTCATTTGTATCAATTTCTAGTCATTCCAAAAATTCTCCTTGCTGCTTACTGCTCAGTCCAAATGAGAGAAGTCATTTACCTGACTGTACCAATTGTGGCAAAGCCAGTTCTGGAGGGAACCAGCCAGCAGGAAGAATCCAGGTACCTTGGTTTCTGCAACTTGATGATCCCCAGGTTCTAATAAAACATGTCAACAAAAAATGCAACAAGATGCAAAAAATACTTTTATCCTGCTGTTCTTTCTTTTTGTAGTGGGAAGAGCTGAGCCGCCCATTGCTCACTCCCACATTACTAAGGTGATGGTGAATTACAATGATTGTGTGGTCCCTTGTCTGAAGTTCCTTGGGAGTTATGATGAAAAGGCAATAAAGACTTAAAATGAGTTCTAGGACAACCCAACCTTGAGTGACACTTCAGTCTCCAGAACAAAACAAGATAAAACAGTAATAACATATGACTCAAAGTAGTTGTGGTGTAACTAACTGAAATGCCCCTTGTTCTGCTGTGGAACTCATGATGCTGAGCANACATCCTCTTGTTCTTAGATTATTTCTATTGATGAGTTTATATGGCACATGGATGATCAAAAGACAGCTTTCCATAGTTGGTTCTCTCCTTCACCCATGTGAGACCCAGAGGTTATACTTAGGTTGCAATGTTTAGCAGCAAGNACCTGAACTTCCTAAGCCATCTTGCCAGCCCAAATACATACCTTCTTAATAAATTTAGCTAATTATTTTCCCAGTCATATATCCTTTATCTGTAAAATGTGATTATTGTAACAATGGCTGCTGATTATATGGTGGCCACGGTTCAGTATGATACTGGATAAGAACATGCTTTATAAATTAAATATATGGTGTTTATTGCCCTCCTTACTTCCTTTCTCTCCAGAACCTGTTAGGTCAACCTGCAATGTGATTTGGAAGTTGCTATGGCCTCCTCATTCCAGCAGACAANCTCACAGGGCTCAGCTGGTCCCCAGGTTCCTTTGCTAGGAGTCTCTTATCTCTTCATTTCGGAGGCTGTAGATAAAGGGGTTGAGCATCGGTATTATTATAGATATATTTATATTATATTATATTATATTATATTATATTATATTATGTATATTAAGATAGACACTAATTGGCCTTTTTCTTTTTTCCATGACAGGGTTTCTCTGTGTTAACAACCCTGGCTGTCCTGGAACTCACTCTGTAGACCAGGCTGGCCTCGAACTCACAGAGATCCACCCGCCTCTGCCTCCTGAGTGCTGGAATTAAAGTCATGCACCACTACTGCTTGCCTCTAATTGGCCATTTTTATTACCAGGAGATCCATGAAGTTGCACATACATGAAAACCACAGTGCTGTAGAAAATGGAAACGGCCAGGGAGTGAGAGGCATATGTGGAATGAGCCTTCTCTAGACCAGCAACTATACACATCCTCCCAATGACCACCAGCCCCAGCTGTAGAAGATGAGGATGACTGTGGCAGGCAGGCNGCTGACTAGGACAGAAAAGATATAAAGGACACCTCTGGCTGTGTTGGCACAAGAGAGGTGGAGAAGAGTTGGGATGTCACAGACATAGTGTTACCTGGTTTAGTCCACAGAAAGGTAGGGCAAAGACAAGCCTAGTAGTCTGAAGAACAGAGTTGGCTCCACCAAATGCATAGGAAGCAGGCACCAGCTGGAGACAGGTCCCTTTAGTCATGACGGAATCATAACAAAGGNGTTGACAGATGCCTGTGAAATGGTCATGGGCCACAGAGGCTATCAGAAAGCTAACCGAAAAGACCGTTAGCTGGACCACACAGGCCTCAAAAGAGATGGACTTGTACAAGGCCAGGAGATTCACCAAGAACTTGGATGTCACCACAGAAGAGTAACATATATCAAGAAAATAGAGGACACTGAGGAAGAAATACATTCGGCTGTGGGGTCAGTGGAGATGAGTGTCANCATTCCTAAATTGCCTGCTACTGTATGGCATAAGTGAGCAGACAGGTCCCAAAGAGAAACTCCTGGAGAGCTGGGTCACTGGGGAGTCCCGGCAAGATGAACTTGGTAACTAGGGTGTGGTTGCCACTGTATGACCTAGTATTCCAGGTGTCATCTGCAGAGGTGACAATTGTTAACCACACGGATATTATTTTTAAATTTTTATCTTAAAATTCATGTGTATTTTGTGTGTGTGTGTGTGTGTGTGTGTGTGTGTACTTGTTTGTATGTGTACCATGTACCTACAGTGATCCAGGAGGCCAACAGAGGGTACCAGATGTTCCTGGAATTGAAGTTGCAGACAGTCATGAGCCATCTAATGTGGGTGCTGGGAACTGAACCTGGGTCTTCTGTAAGAGCAGCATGTGGTCTCACTGCTGAGCCATCAGATGATATTTTCTGGTGTGTTCACTGCTGTGGAAGGCACAGCAAGGGAGAACATCTAAGAAGTACTAGGTTTCTTTTATGTGAAGCTAATGGGAACCATCATGCTGGAATGGAAAATACAAGGTCTGTGAAGCCAAATAGACCTGGATCTGTATCTATATATAGACTCAATCGCAGGGCTACAGATGGAACTTAGCTGTTAAAGTGCTTGNTTGGGATGCTCAAAACTCTGCATCTNAGCCTGAGTGCACGAGACCCTGTGTCAAAAAGCAGGACAAAACCAAAGACAAATAAAAAGACACGGTCTCACTATATGTCCCAGGCTGGNCTGGAACTCACTATGTTGCTCAGGCTGGTTTCCATCTTGTGATTCTCCTGCCTCAGCCTTCCAGGTGCTAGGATTAAAGGCCCCCATGCACAGGAGACTTGGTTTTTAATTGTGCTGTGGCATTAACTAGTTATGTATTCTTGGCTAAACTATACCTGTAAGCCTTGGTTTCTTCATCTGTGAAATGAAGAAAATAAGCCTACTTCTCAGGGTTGCTGTGTGCCTTAAATGAGAAAATAAATGTAAAATAATTGCATGTCTAGGGTGTCGTCGGTAACCAAGAAATGTCAACTGACTCCCCCAATCTCTTGCACCTCTATCTATAAACATCCATAGATCATTTTGATACCCATTTCATCCTGCTTTTTAATAAAGATTAATTCATATACCATAAAATTCATGATTTTTAAAGTATATCATTCAGTGGTTGTCAGTATATCCATAAAGTTATGTGAACACCCTATTTCATTCCAAAACCATTTTCTCACCCCCAAAATAAAGTCCATGCCTGTTCGTCATCATTCACTTGACCCTTTCTTCAGTTCTCTATAGCCATTAATCTATTTTTGTCTTGATGGATTTGTCTATTCTGGAAATGTCACACAAATGGATTTATATAATATGTGATCTTTTGTGTCTGGCTTCTTTCCATTTATGCCAATATCTTCAGGTCACATCTGTGTTATAGTGTATATCAGAATGCATTCTATCTTATATTCAAACATTCTCCAGGGGATGCCCTTCTCTGTGCTACAGTGACCTTGTCCTTGGCAAATCTATTCATCACCCGAGAGGCCATTACTTTGGAAATGCACTCCAGGGCTTGCCTGATGCTGACTCATGAAAGGACTAGCAATGTTCAGATGTCTTCCTTCTCCTTGCTCCTCACACTTTCCACTCCCTTCTGACCCTTCACCTCTTCCTCTTGGATGGCTGGGGCTATGTCCTAGAATTTAGTCACAGGAGACCCTCACTAACCTGATCATTCATGTTTGAAGACAAAGTGGAAGTAAAGGTCTGGAATGAAGGATCTTTGAGGTCACATCTGGTGTTCCAGTGACTACCTAGTCCCCCAGCTTCCTGCCTAAGTCCAGACCTTTGTTCTAGTGTGTGCCAGGAACACAGAAAAGTAACCTGTTTTAAAAGAAGATATTCTAAGTCGGGCAGTGGTGGCATACATCTTTAATCCCAGCACTGGCGAGGCAGAGGCAGGCAGATCTCTGAGTTTGAGGCTAGCCTGGTCTACAGAGCTAGTTCCAGGACAGCTGAGGCTACCCAGAGAAACCCTATATGGAAAAACCAAAAAAAAAAAAATTCTATACTTGATTGTAATAGACAATTTTAGAGCATTCTGTCCAGCTTCCTGCAAATACTTGGCCACTCACAGCAGTAATATCTTGTGAATATTTTATACATGCAGTAGTACTTTCTAGCTGGGTGTGGTGCCATATACTTGTAATCCCAACNCCTGGGAAGTAGAAGCAGTGGAATGAGAAGTTCAAAGTCATGGTGGCTCTACAGTGAGTTCCAGGACAGCTTGGGATACATGGGNCCCTGTTTCAAAAACAGACAGACAGACAACAAACAGTAGGGAATTGTAAGTTCTGAGAAACTTTGTTAACATAAATGAATATAAGAGCATGTAAGAGTTTCTGTTGTGGTAAACATACTCAATTCGTTGCATCCCTTAAATAATAATCCTTATAGAATTATGCAATTGTTTGGTTGGAACCTCCAGCTCGCTCCTGCACAGTCTGAGAACTCTCTCTCTCTCGAACTCTCTCTCTCTCTCTCCCTTTCTCTCTCTCTCTTTCAACCCCATCCTCTCAGAGAATCTCCAACAAAGAGAAGGCACCAAAAAGCCCAGCTCCACATTCTTGATAGCTAGAGCAGCTCCTCCCCTGAAGTTGCCAGCAGCCCAAGTCCTCACCTATAGTGCTCAGCTTTTGACCATACTTGGGCCCAAGCCCACCTTATGGCAGACACATCATCACCCCTCGCCTACAGGCTATATAACCTCCCTGCTTTAGTTCAGGCGTGTGACTTCTCTTGCCTCCGTCTCTGGGACTGGAGAACTCACCCGGGAGTTGCTTTGCTCAAATAAAACTGTTCTTTTACTTTTTCAGTTCAGCTTGATCTGGCTTACTGCATCAGTGAAGAAACCTATTATCTCGATACAGAAAACCTATTAGTAATGATATATCATCAGAAATTATTTTTAATATTTTATCATTTCTGCACGTGAAGTCTCCTGCTTTCTTTGTTGAGAGAGATCCACACCACTTCAATGGATTTTATAGTCTGTTATTTATTTATTTACTTTTGGTTTTTTTGAGACAGGGTTTCTCTGTATAACAGCCCTGACTATTCTGGAACTCTCTCTGTAGACCAGGCTGGCCTCCAACACAGAGATCCGCTAGCCTTTGCCTCCTGAGTGCTGGGATTTAAGGCATGCACCACCACTGCCCAACCTTATAGTTTGTTATTAAAGTCATTTAAATATGTACTTCTGTCTGGTATTAGGGAAGTATTAGGGAAGTATGGTTAGGAAATGCTTTTGAGAAAGTTTCAGGATGGGTGAGAAACATGCATTTCTTTCTGGAAGTGGAGAAGGTCATTTGTGAGAGGGGAGATCAGAAACAAATACAGTGATTCCATCAAAGATGCATTATTTATGACGTGGNTTTCAGGAAAGAGTAGACACAGACACTGAGGTTTGGGCAATTTGCCCCTGACCCCTTCGAAGAGTCTTTACTTAACCCTCAGGGAAATACAACCCTAGACTGAAAACTGAGATCTTAGAACTAATTAGTTCCCTGAACCTTCCAGGACCNTCTTTCTGTTCTTGCTACCTCTTCCTCTTGAAGCTGAACTGTGATTATGTGACTGCAGAAGAATCCATTGAAATAAATACTCCATACCCTCTGTCTTGGTCACTGTTCTATCACTGTAAAGAGACACCATGATCAAGGCAACTCTTATGAGAGAAAACATTTAACTGGGGCTGGCTTACAGTTTCAGAGGTTTAATCCATTATCATCATGGCAGGAAGCATCACTGCACACAGGCAGACATGGTACTGGAGAGGTAGCTGAGAGTTCTAGATTTGTATCTGCAGGCAGCAAAAAGATAGAGGGACAGTGGGACAAGCTTGTGATTTTGAAACCTCAAAGCCCACCCCCAGTGACACACTCCCTGAAGACTAACCATTCAAATACATGAGCTTATGGGGGGCATTCTTATTCAAACCACCACACCTTCTAACTGTAAAGTTGTTGTAAAGGTCAGAATGTGTGAACCTTGAAAATGAGGGCCTTGATGGTGGACTGCCTGAATCCTAGCCCAGTATTAGTCTTGAGATTTAACCTAGCAAAACCAACTTCCTGCCCTACACTCTGGTTTCTTCACACAGGCATCATTGCATTGTCTTTGTTTATTCTTACTTTACTGACTTTCTTTGGGGTTTTAGTTCTGTCTGAATCTATCCCTTCATGAATTTCTGATCTATGATATGATCATATAAAGTCATATGCAGCAATATTTTTAGATTGAGTTCCTGGATCCTGTTATCCAGAAAAATGAGTTTTTCTTGTTCCCCTTCCTAATCTCCCCTCTCTCACTCTCTTCTCATGGTTCAGGACTTTGTTCCCCTCTAATCCTGTTTGATTTCATCCCGCTCTCAGATGGCCATTTGATTCCTTCAGGGACACACCTATGGAGACTTCTGAGTTGTGATGTTCTTGGCTAACAGCCACACAGATGTACTCTGAGATTCAGCCACAAAGCACTCCCAAGATTTCTCCATAAATCTTGCCAGCCTGTCTGCCCTTCTAGCCAATACCCACGGGAATTCTTGTTTTTATGTGCTGCTGTGATATGGCAGCTAACATCCATTCATTCTGATGTACTTCATAATTGTTTAACAGGGATTATTTGTCAATATTTCTAAGTCTTTCTTTTCTTCCCACTACTGTATTTTATAATTCCTATTCATGGTACAGCTTTTAAAGAGACTGTTTCAAGTTTTATGTTAAGCACACAGCAAGTTGTTGAGCAACTACTGTTATTCAAAAGAATTTGAACAATGGCTGTTGTTCCAAAGTATTGAAACAACTACCATCCAAAATAGCATAAGACATGGCTGTGGGTACTTGGCATCTTAAACATTTTTTTGGGGGAAGATAAATTTGTTCCCATAAAACAATTAGTGGAGTGGAGTGGTACCCACTCTGCAGTAGGAACCCATAGATGAGGGGTGATTGAGGCTTGGAGTGATCTGGGAAGGTTCAGAATTAGGAAGCATGGGGGCTGGAATTAGAAGAGTAAGCATCTGGGAAGGTGGAGAAGATGAAAAGGCAATATCTTGAAGTGGGAATTGGTCACCTTACCAAACATCGACAGGCAGAAGATTCTTTGAGGGCTAGTAATGTAGTTCAATGCTTCCCTAGCACACACAAAGCCCTAGGTTTGATCCATGGTACCACATAAACTGTATGGTGAACACACCTGTAATCCCAGCACTTGGGAGGTGGAGGCAGGAGGATCAGAAATTCAAGATCATTCTTGGCTACTTAGTGAGTGGCTGACCAGTCTGGATTACAAGAGACCCTGTCTCAAAAATAAAACAAAGAAAAAACAAAAGCAAAAGATGCCTCAGAAAGTTGTGGATCTTTGTAAGGTTACTCATCCTCTTAGAGCCTCAGTTTCCTCCGCTTCTGCAAAAACTGAAAGAATGGATTAATATAGTGAACCCGCTTCTGGATGCAGGAAGGCACTTGATGTATATTAACTTTCATCTTGCTGCAAGCTAGACTATGAACACACAGTGAGTGGTTAGCTGGAGGACGTTGTTGCTTAATCTCTGATCCCTCAATGAATGCCACAAGATCCTAGGAAAGGCTGATAGGAGGGTGGGGTTAGGTGGAGTGGGTGTGGACTTCCTGAGAAGGGAAAAGAAAGAGAATAGACAGCCTGGGATTTGATTTCTTGATTTCTTTCTCTTCCTCCTCCTCCCACTCCTCCTCTTGCAATCCTGAGATCCTGACTATAGACATAAAGAGATAAACCTAGAAGAACTACAAGACATGTGATGTCTATTTTACCTGCTCAAATACATAACACAAAAATCATCTTTGGCTGATTTTTGTACAATACACAGTCTATACTTGCATTAATGCAGATATGCATGTTATCTTTAAAAGTTTCTGTATTTTCAGAGCAAGGGGACCAGACACCAATGAAAACAGATAGCCCAGGTGATCCAGCATCTAGAATAGCTTCAAGGCTGCTGACTGAGATGATTCAGTCTCACAGAATACTCCAGCCAAGACCTAACAATTGTCCTGATTTTCTCAAGGTTCCTCCAAAGATTACTGGCACCCCCAAACAACAGGAAGTAGTCTAGAGAACAGCACCCACATTCCCAAAAGATGGATTATGGATATTTATTATCATTTAAGAGGGGTTGGTTACAAGTTGTTACTGGTAATGGTCAGGAAAAAAGCTGAACAAAGGAGATTAGATTCAGGGATCTTTTTCTGAAAAGAAAAAGGGGGATATAGAAATAATAGGATAAAAGGGTAGATTATTGAATCTACTTTTAAACCACAAAAGCAACTACTAGTCTTAAATATTTTACATTGGTATGGATTTGTGTATATTGATACAAATTTAATTTTGTTATACTGTATGTATATTTCTACTCTTGTTCAGAGTATTGTTTATGCAGCTCATTTAAAGATATAATGTATAATTAAGAAATACAGATTAACAGTCATCTATAATAGTCAAACTTATAGTCATGTTAGGTATGTTTTCAAGGTTATAAACAAATATATTTAGATAGATAGGTCATCTTCAAACACTTCAAAGACCTACAGAATATGNCATTTAATATGTTTAATAACCTAAGGCTTTTCATGACAGTGAAACATGTCTGTTCCTGACAGCACCAATCTACTTTAGAAAAGATGATGAGCATCAAGGAACCTCCATATGGAGTTTGCTTTCTTTATGTCAAAAGCTAGCCATTTGGGCAAAGAAACTGCCTTGCCTCAATTCCTGACAATATACTGTCCAAACTGGACTAGCAGGACGCAAAAGAAAATGACTGCCAAACTTTTCCAAGACAAGGTAGGACAGTTCTTCAAAATTCCCTGCTTCTCAGAAAAGTCTGTTAGATATACTGTAGGCCAAACTTGGATGCCCCAATGTTAAAGAAGAACCTAGGCAATGAGATGTCTGGGCAGCGAGATGTCCCTGTCATTTGATAACATTTTACCCTTCTGGGATCTTTGTTGGAGTTAAAGACTAAATAATTAGACTTAAAGTTTTCCTTAGGATAAAAAGTGAATTAAGTACAAACTTTAGACTCACCAAGATAGGATACATAATAGAGTATTTTCTCTAAATTTGCCAAATACAAATGGATTGGATATTGTAACTGTAATTCTTACTTAATAACTGTTTTGTTGTATATAATTTTACTATGTTAAAGTTAAAACCTTCCTTTTTAATTAGACAAAAAAGAGGAAAATGCTGTGGAATAATACTTTTATACACTGTAAAGATTTGTCACTCGAATTGGTTTAATAAAAAGCTGACTGGCCAATAGCCAGGCGGGAAGTATTGGGAGGACAACCAATCTAAGGATGCTGGGATGAAGAAGGGTGGAGTCAGGAGTCTCGAGTAGATGCAGAGAGAAGCAAGATGGACATGCCACACTGAGAAAAGGTACTGAGCCAAGTGACAAAGCATAGATAAGAAGTATGAGTTAATATAAATGTAAGAGTTAGCTAGTAACAAGCCCGAGCTATTGGCCAAGCATTTGTAATTAATATTAAGTCTCTGTGTCAGTTATTTGTGAACTTGTGAGTGGGAAAGAAATGTTCATCTACACTTGCCCTACTCTACTGGTGTTTGTAGTCACTTTCCTAGTATGTGAGTTTAGTTGAGCCCTGTCATTTGCATTTCAGTGTGGCTTTGTTTACCCCAGAGTTTTTAGGGAAATTATAAGCTCAGTGACAATGACAAGGTTAGAGACTGGATAGATTCTATCATTCAATAATGTGCAAGCACAGTCTAGCAGTGCTTTCTGAAAGTTGGTCATGTTTTTCAGGAAGTTACACATGACATGTAATATTGTCTTAGTTTGGGTTTCTATTGCTATGAAGAGACACCATGACCATGGCAACTCTCATAAGGAAAATTGGGGTGCCTTGATTACAGTTTCAGAGGTTCAGTCTATTATCATCATGGTGGGGAGCATGGAGGCATGCAGGCACATGTGTTGTGGTGGCTACATCTTGATCAGAAGGCAACAGGAAGTGGACTGTGATACTGAGTGAAGCTTAAGCAAAAGACCTCAAAGCCTGCCCCACAGTGACACACTTCTTTCAACAAGGCCACACCTCCCAATAGTGCTACTCCCTGTGAGCTTATGGGGACCAATTACATTCAAACTACCATAAATATTTACTTAGTATTAAAAAAAACTTATAAATCTAGCCTTAGGGGACTGGAGAGATGACTCAGAGATTAAAAGCACACTGACTGCTCTTCCAGGGGACCCAGGTTCAATTCCCAACACCCACATGGCAGCTAACAACTGCCTATAACTCCAAGATCTGACACCCTCACACAAACATACATGCAGGCAAAACACCAATGCAAATAAAAATAAATTATTTTTAAAAAATGAAATAAAATAAATCTAGCCTTAGGTCAGGTGGTGGTGGTGCTCACCTTTAATCCCAGCGCTCAGGAGGCAGAGACAGGAGGATCTCTGTGAGTTCAAGGCCAGCCTAGTCTATATAGTGAGCTCCAGGACAGACAGGACTACATAGAAATACACCATTTCAAAAAATAAAGACAAACAACAACCAAAAAAATCTAGCCCTATACTAAGAAACACAGTCTCTAAAATCCATGGATTTAATTAAACAGCTGTTTTTTTCTTTTCTTTT
>LZPO01017930.1:0-13994 GCA_001675575.1 Neotoma lepida | reverse complement strand
TATTATTTATCTTATCTTTGTGAATCTAAAGTTTTATACCTAATTTACCTTTTATCATAACTAAGGAAAACTTTAACTATGACTATCTAGTCTTCAGCTCCATCAAAGACCCCAGAAGGGTGAAATGTGACCTAATGACAGGGACATCAGGCCACCTGGACAGTCACCCTAGGTTCTTCTGTGACATTGGGGCATCCAACTATGGTCTACAGGCCTAGTATATCTGATAGACATTTCTGAGAAGCAGGGAATTTTGAAGGACTGTCCTACCTTGTCTTGGCAAAGTTTGGCAGTCACTTTCTTTTATGTCCTGCTTATCCAATTTGGACACCATACTGTCATCACTTGAGACAAGGGCAGTTTCTTGCCCAGTGGCTAACTTTTGCCATAAAGAAAGTAAACTCCATATGGAATTTTTTTGGTGACTATCATCTTCTCTGAAGTAGATTGGTACTGCCAGGAGCAGACATGCCTCATTGTTATTAAAGAAACCTTATGTTATTAAAACATATTAAATGCCATATTCTGTAGATCTCTGAAGTGTTTGAAGACCATCTGTCTATCTAGAATATATCTCTGTTTAAAAACATACCTAACATGACGACAAGTTTGATTGTAATAAGTGACTAACTACTAACCTGCCTTTCTTTATTATCCTAAATAATTTGTAATAATAACTTTCAAGGACCAGAAATTTACTTTACATAATTAAATGAGCTGTATAGGTATAATACCTTAAATAAGAGTAGAAACATAAGTACAGTAGGTTCTAACAAAAATAACTTTAAATTTATATCAATATGTAAAAATACCTTAAATAAGAGTAGAAACATATATACAGTATAACAAAAATAACCTCAAATTTTTATTAATATACACAAATCCATACCAATGTAAAATATTTAAGACTAGTTGTTGCTTTTTTTGGTTTAAAAGTAGATTCAATGATCTACTCTTTTATCCTATCATTTCTATACCCCCCCTTTTTCTTTTCAGAAAGAGATCCTTGAAACTAATCTCCTTTGTTCAGCTCTCTTTCTGACCGTTATCAAAAACAACTTGTAACCAACCCCCCTTAAGTGATAATAAATATCCATAATCCATCTTTTGGGAATGTGAGTGTTGTTCTCTAGACTACCTCCTGTTGTCTGGGGGTGCCAGTAATATTTGGAGGAACCTTGAAAAAATCAGGACAATTGTTAGGTCTTGGCTAGAGTATTCTGTGAGGCTGGATCATTTCAGTCAGCAGCCTTGATGCTGTTCTAGATACTGGATCACCTGGGCCATCCATTTTCATCAGTGCCTGGTTCCCTTGCTCTGAAAATACATAAACTTTTAAAGATAACATACATATCTGCTTTAATACAAGTATAGACTGTGCATTGTACATACGTCAGCTAAAGATGATTTTTTTGTTTTATGTTTGAGCAGGTAAAATATACATCATGTGTCTTGTAATTCTTCTTAGTTTATTCCTTTATGTTTATAGCCAGAATTTCAGAGGATCTTCCTTGATCAAACCTGATCATCTTTAACCTTGAACGAATCCACAGCCTTTAATTTTCTGTGGAAATAAAAGCATAACCTCTTCCTCAAAGTAACAAATCTTTTGACTTAAATTTTGAAGTCAAGGTATTTTTAAAATATATATATTGGTTTAATCTAGTACCTTTTATAATCCAGTATCTCTTAGCAGCCAAAACATTTAAAGACAGCACAATAACATATAGGATCCAGACTCTCTGTGTACTTCTCATCTTTATGTGACTTTTTTCTTTTATATTACTTTATTCCTCCTTTAAGGAATTTATTTTATTATTTTAAAATGATATATTTCTTTTTTATGATTGTTTATACCCTTTTTCTTTTCTCTCCCAAGCCTATGTATATTTTTAAACAAACTGTAACCTATTTAGAGGTTTTTTTTCCATCTGAATCTGTCTTTATTGCATATCTGTAATCCTTTTCTGTTTGCATGAGCAAAACCCCAAACCCAGCATGCAGTGCACTGGCAGAGCTCAAGCCCACAGGCAGTGGCTGGGAGAAGCCTCTCTGTTCTGTGGCCTGTGTGAAAGACTGTGAGAACCCCCCATCTGCTTAGCTTATGGAGCACTGGTGACTTGTGCCTGCAGACAGCAGCCAGGAGATGCATCCCCGTATTGCAGCTGGCATGAGAGACACAAGACTAGAAAGCCACTCTTGGCTCCATTTCTATGTGTCTAGAATGCTTTTCCAAACTCTCTCAGGTTTTATGAGAATGTAGTTACCCCATGCTTTAATTGGTTGAACACTTACCTAGTATATATGAGACCCTGGTTTCAATCTCTAGCATTGTATTAACTGGGTATGGGGATGACTGCCTATAATCCTAACACTTGGGAGGTAGGAGTGGGTAGATCAGAAGTTCAAGCTCATCCTCAGCTACTTGGCAAGTTCAAGGCCAATCTGGGCCACTGGAGATCCTGTTTCAAAACAAAAATAAATGAACAGAAATATAGGAAACAAATAAGACAACAAGAAAAACACATTAGCAGTTCTTTGGGGGAACTGTCACCTGGATTGGATGTATTGGGTATTAGAGGCATGGCATACGATGGCGGCCTAGAGGGAGAATTAAGTCAAAGATGAATTTGGACCACATTTAGGAGCAAAAAGTCCGCCACTGAGTGTCCCTGAGGTCAGGGACACAGGAAATCAGATGTCTCATGCCATCAGAGAGCAGGATGACTCGGCAGAGCTGTCACTTTCTCACTGATGCAAACCATGTCTCCCCAGTAGCTCTATCATAGTTCTCAAAGCACCCATGAAAGTGAGCTCATCTGCAAATAGGGTCTTTGCCGACAGACAGAGTTGAGCTAAGACGATATCATACTCAATGAAGATGAAGGCTATGGTTGATGTTTTTATAGGAAAATAAACAGATCTAGCGAGGAGACTGCCACATAAAAACACAGATTTGGAGGGAAGACACAGACCCAGGAGGAAGAAGGGTAAGCAAAGATGGAGGCAGAGACAGGAGTCTAGCTTCAAGATACTTAGGGATGCCTAGGGCTTCCAGAAGTTAGAGAAATTCAGGAAGGGCCCACCATTGGAAGCTGAGGAGTGAGCATGGGCCAGCCAGCATATTGACATCAGGTTTTCAGCCTCAGGAGCTGTAAGACAGCAGTTTGTGGTGCTTTATTAAGTAGCCATAGGGAAGGAGCATACCGAATTGTGACTCTGCTATTCCATGGTGGCCTCTGGAGCAGTCCCCGGAACTACCTGGGAGGATGAGGATGAGGGATCATGTGAGCTCAGAACTTTGCTGACAACCTGGAAAATATAGCATGATTTCAACTACCAAAAAAAAAAAAAAAGACTTTTGTGCACACATGGATCATGGATACCACTTTACAACTTCACCACTTATTGGATTCAGATGCTTAAAAATAAATAAGACATGAAGTTGGGATTGGACATTGTGGTGGGGGGGAGTCAGGAAGGTGTTGGAAAAGTGAGAGGAATGGGTACAACAATCTAAAGACATTAGGTACATGTATGAGATTCTCAAAAATATATATCAAAAATAATGCTAAAGAGCCAATGATATGGCTCAGTGGTAAAGATACTTGCCAACAAGTCTGATGACTTGAGGTCAAACCCTGGAACCCACATGGAAGAAGGAGAGCACCGACTCCTGTAAGTTGTCCTCTGACTTTCACATGCACACAGAGCACTCTCAGACCCTCCCCCACATGTGTGTGGGTGCACACATACAGACATACAGTAAATAAGTAACTGTAAAAAATAATAATGATGGAAACACTGCTTTGTAGACAAGGCAGCTTATACATTGTCTGAGGACAAGCATTTATGAGTAAATGAAAATAACAAATGCAAAAAAAAGAATATGATTATTACAACTCTGTCTTCTAAAATACCTGTCTGGGAGAATAGGCAGCTCAGCAAATATGGAAGCCTCAATGTGACAAAGAGCTAAAGGCTTGATCAGCTAGGAGCATAGGAAGTAATAGCATGTGCCAGTCTTGGGTCTTGGGGTCCAGTGAGATACCTCATTCTCAAGACAGTATTGATGATAAATTCTAACCAGAGAACAGAAGCTGAAGAACTAACATGGGTACCTTCAGAGTCTCTGTACCAGGGCTTTCAAATCCATGATTTATTTTATTTATTTATTTATTTATTTATTTATTTATTTATTTATTTATTTTTATTTATTTTATATATCATTATCAACACCTCGGCTCCCAGTGTCCTTGTCATCTAGGTTTTCAGATGACACAGCAGCACAGCTGCCAGGGCCTGTTCAAACTGGCCAAGCATTTGTTTAGATTGTTTAGGCTTCTGCTGTGATGAGCTGGTGACTGGGGCATACTGATTGTTAAATGTTTGGGATTCCATATGGTTTGAGTGAGGCTGAGAAGAAAGAATGGGGCAAAGCCTATTCAGAGCATCCCAGTGTGCTAGACATAAATAGTGTGCCAACCTCAGGGTCTTATAAACAACTTCTGGCCTCTTGAAATAGAGCGTGTAGAATTCCTGGCTGTGGAGATCACCAGAGGGAATGTTTATTTATGGTATTTCCCTCCCTGTGGAGGGGGATCTATGGTGTGACACCCCTGTCCCTCTTTTCTTGGAGGAAGATTGTCTTATGTGACCACTGGATTCAGGATAAAGGGTCGAATGCATTTAGTTCTGCTCTGCCCCTTTAATCACTGAAGAATAGGCTCTGCTATATTCTGTTTCTCCATAATGTAGACCTTAAAATTGAGTCACTGAGTCTGTTTAATTCTGGAGCTCAGCTTAACTTTTTACATTTATCTGTCTACCTACCTACCTGTCTACCTATCTATCTGTCTACCTATCTATCTACCTATCTCTATCTATCTATCTATCTATCTATCTATCTATCTATCTATCTATCTATCTATATTTAGTGTGTGTGTGTGTGTGTGTGTGTGTGTGTGTGTGTGCGCGCACACGCGCACGGACGTACACGTGCTTGTGCATTCTCCAGTGCTTGAACTAATTTTTCAGGGTCTGTGTGTGTGTAGAGGTCTGAGGACAAGTCAGTTCTCTCCTACAGTGAGTCCTGGGGACTGAATTTACATTTTCAGACTCGGCAGCAGGTACCTTTACCTACTGAGTTGTCTCACTGCCCTCTGGTGTTCAGTTTTAAAACAACTTACCCACTGGTCTGAAACATGTTCTACATTTCCAAGTATTATCAGTGATGCAGGTAATATTGTCATCCCTATCGCCCTTGCTTCCACACCTTCTCTCTTAACTGGTTCAGAGTTTGCATTGTGAAGAAGAGTACTGTTTGTTGTGGTCCTTCAAGACCTCAATAAAAAGAAGAAAGATGGCATTGGTAATTGGTCTTTTGTTGGTTTGCTTTTAGTTTTTTTGTTTTTCCAGATATGGTTTCTCTGTGTAGCCTTGGCTGACTTGGAACTCACTCTGTAGACTAGCCTGGCCTGGAACTCAAAGAGATCCGACTGCCTCTGCCTCCCTACTCCCAGTGCTGGGATTAAAGGCATGGAGCCACTACCGCCCAGCTTTAACTGGTCTTTTCTTCAGTGACTGTGAGCTAGGATTTTCTAGGAAATTGATACTTCTAGGTCAGGGATGAAGTGACTGCACACAACCTGGAATGGTGTAGACTTGGAAGATACTAGATTCCCAGTAATAATCTTTGGTCGAAAAGAGAATGGCTTCCCCTGGTTCCCAGGCTGCCAGTACAATGAAAATGAATTAACTGAATGTTGAAGTAAAGTACACAAGATTTTTCCTGTTAGAGAGAGCTGAAGCATGGCGAGATGAAAGAAGTATGGAGGAGATGGATTTGTCAATTATTTATTAAGTGGGTTTGTGGGCAAAGTCATCAGGAATGGCTTCCAGGCTACCGGTTTGGATGGAAGAGTGGTAATACTAGACTTCATGCTTCTNTCTCTCTCACATACATGGTGTGTAGTGGGGTATGGAAGCCAGAAGAGAGGAAGGTTATGGAAGTGGAGGCCCGCTCAAGATGGGGAAGTCCTAGGACTCTCAGATGACCCCCCCACCACCACCTCCTTGCTCCGTGTATGTATTATAGAGACATGGGTGAGCTCAAGTGCTCTTACACATGCTGCTCCGTCTTTGGGTGCAAAGGAACTCACCACTATGGACTATAGCTTCTATTTCTTCATATTTATGTATTAAGTACACTGTGGTCTCAATGAATTCCAGACGCTTCCTCAGAGAAAGATCTTGAATGAATGGGGGAAGAGACTGGAGTTTTTCGATCATCAGGGTAGTCTGAACATTATTTCTTTTAANCTATATTAACAAGCCCAAGACAAGAAACACTGTCCAGCCTCTGTAGGTTTGGCCAGGACCATAGAGTCCTGTAAACTTGGAGCTGGTGGGAGCTTTAACCAGGACAGTGACACTGTCAGGCTAAAGTGGCTGAAAATGAATTTGAGAGAAATGAAAGAGGAGCAGGGTGATACATTAGGCAACTAATGACGTTAGCTAACACATTTCTACTGGAAAGGCAATGATGATTTAAACACATGAGAGCTCTGCCCTCAGAGTGCAAGTAACAAGATGAAGGAAATACGAAGGAGATGGACTTAATCAGGTCTCGCTCAGTAATTAGATTTGTGGGCTGAAGTCATCAAGATTAGAATCCGGATTTCTACTTTGAGTAAAAAGGTGGTAATGTCATCTGCTCTAATAGATAATGGGTTTGAGGAAGGATATAGTGAATTTCAGTAGAATTCTTTCTAGATTTATTTATTTTATATGTATGGATACTTTGCCTGTATGTATGGATGTGTACCGTGTGAATACCTGATGCCTGTGGAGGTCGGAAGAGGTAGAAGAGGACATTGGGTCTCCTGGAACTGGAGTTATGAATGGTTGTGAGCTGTCACGTGCATGCTGGGAACTGAACTTGGGTCTTCTGTAAGAGCAGTAAGTGCTCTTTACATCTGAGTCATCTTTCTAGCCCATGCATTTCATTTCTTATAGAATAATGTGGGAGACCCAAATATACAGGCCCAGGAGATAGTTCGGCTTTTGTGAAGTACAGGAAATGCTACATTATGGAAAGACACACACTTATGAGTAATCATAAGAATTAAGGGCAAGAGGTGGTGGCAACATGGATTTTTCTAGACACAACATGGGCAGTTGCACATATGAACTTACACTGATTGTAACAGCATGCATATAGCATCTGCACAGGCTCCAGCCAGCCAGAATCCCAGCATAAAGGTGGTGAGCTGGGCATGTAACCCCATCAGTAGTTGAGGAGTTATTGGCATTTGATAACTGCTGGGAGAGGAAGAGTCAGTTTTCTTTAATGTTGTGACTCTAGTAGGTCAACCACACACCAGAGAGAGGCTGGGTAACACACAGGGGAAAGAGAGAGAGACAGAAAGAAATCTCAAAACTAGTTGTTCCTACCAAGGTGAGAAGGTGGTTATGGGAGAAGTTGGGAGGGAAGTGAGTGTATTCAAAATACGTAATATGAAATTCTCAAAGAATTAATACAAAGGTTGTGAAGTTTTTGTAAAATTGAAACTAAGACTCTGAATGAATCCTGGTATCCAGGACTGGTTTGGATAGCATGGTACCCAATGCTGTAAGCTCCACCCGGGGAATATGATTTAGAGAGGAGAGGATCAAAGAGGCTTTCTCTAGAAAGGTATTTCCGTAGAAAGGAAGGGTAGGAACCGCCTATACAAAAACCCGACGTCTAAGGGATGTTGGCAAAGAAAGAGTAGATGAGGAAAGGCCAATGTGGGTAGAGGCAGAGAAAAGGAATGTGGTATTTAGGATGGAGAGGGACACAGAGCAACCTAATCCCTGTGTCTCACATAGGGAAGTGATTAGAAATGCTAACCACACCAATAATCAACTCTTGGTCTTTGGAGGTGTAGGCTCTGCTTCTCTGGAGTTTGGTGATTTTTGTAAAAATATATTTATAACCTGTGCTTATCCTCCCATATGTTCTAGGTCACCTCCAGATAACTTGTAAGACCTAGTACAGTGTAATTATTATAGAAATAGTTGTCACGGTATATTGTTTAGGGAATAATGACAAGAAAATACTTGTACAATATCCAGAACAGGCACAATGTTTTCCCTAACATTTTGATTATTGATTACTAGAATATATGGATGTGGAACACATAGATACACAGTATTGTACACACACACACACAAATCACCAACACTATTGAAAATACATCTTTGGTTCTTAAAAAAGCATTATTCCTCTTTTCCCAAATGTCTTTAGTATCTATAAGAATAGCACATGCTAGCTGGAATTAAGCAATACAGTATAAAAAACCCACAAAGGAAGTATGCCAACCGAAGTCCTTACTGCAGTGATGAGAGTTGATGAGTGAGTGTTCTGTTTTATATAAATCTGTCAGTGTGAGCATGACTGTAAATTTCCATAGTCATACCGTACAAGTGATTCTGTCATTGACTTTCTTGCTCAGAAAGATGTGTCATTTTCCCAAAACTATTAGTCTGTATCATATTTAAAGGCTGCAAATGGTGACAATGGCGGTAGTGGTGGTGGTGGTAATGTGTGTATATGTGTGTGTGTGTGTGTGTGTGTGTGTGTGTGTGTGCTAAGCCGTCTTTACTGGTTGACAAGGCATTTCTGCCTTTTCACTCTTATGAATAACTCACTGACTGAGAGATGAGCCGTGGGCCAGGAGGAACTGGTGTTGATAGCCTGCTTTCCCCAGGCAGGCAGGAAGGAATTGCTCCCTCCTTGGGGTGTCTGGCTAGCTGCTACTTTGGGTTTTCACAACCTTAGGGAAATCACCATCCACAAAAAAGAACCTTGTTAGGCTTGTGACTTGTTTGTGTAAAAGAAATTCAGTCTGGAAGCTACTCATCTTGAAGGGAGTTTCACTAGAAAAGGGACTGCGTTGCTCAGGTTTCCTGGGGGGCGGAGTGGGGCGGGGCTGCTGAAGGGTATATTTTGGGAAAACCCTGAGGTGATCTAAGCACAGAGAGGAAACCAGGTTATGGCCTCCTTCCCCACTGCATTCCAACCTGCACAGGTTACCTGGTACCTCATCCTGGAAATATGTCCCTTCCGTGTGTCACAATGGCTCTAGTGGTTCCTATGTGAGTCTTTTGTTGTAAACCAGATTGACAGGTGACAGGCAACAATGAGGAAAGTCTTGGATCAAATTCTTCCCACCTTTCACGTTCTGCCTAGTGAACTTACTTCTTAGCAAGCAAGCAAAAAGGGATTGACACATTTGTCTGTATCAGGGTGTAGTTCTCATAATCAGCTAAGTGGATGTCCTTTATCATTGTTACATTTTTTATTATTAAAAGAAAATACATATTAATGGGACCATGTCAAAGAGTCCAGAGAGTGCTAATTGGACTCAGTGAGTTATTAAAAAAAATTAAAAATGTGGAGTTGGGAGGAGATATATTGCACATGGGGCAGGAGGAGTTGGGGGCAGGTGGGGTTGTAGGTGAATTTTTTGTCTGGGTCCCGCCAGGCCCCACGTGGTCCAGCCCACCCAGCGGTCCCGCAGCCACTTATAAATTAATAACTCAAAAGCTGATATTAATTACAACTGCTTGGCCATTAGCTCAGGCATATTACTGACTAGCTCTTATACTTAAATTCAGCCCATTTCTATTAATCCATGTTTTGCCATGTATTCCGTGGCTTTACCGGTCTACAGGCATGTTGTTTCTTCCACGGAGGCTGGCGTCTCCTGACTCAGCCTTCCTTTTCCCAGAATTCTCCTTGTTTGTTTATCCCGCCTATACTTCCTGCCTGGCTACTGGCCTATCAGCATTTTATTTATCAATCAATCAGAGCAACACATATTCACAGCATACAGAACAATATCTCCATCATGGGGTGGCTATAATCAAAATATGTTGTATACATGTATGAAATTCTCAAAGAATAAATAAAAACATTAAAGATAAATCCCAAAAGGCTTTGGTCAGAGACTCCTGGGTAATATCTAGCTGAAAAGATTTGGTAGCAGGTAGAGGCATCAAGAAGGGAGGCTTCTTGGTGAGAGTTACATATTGTTAGAGAAATGTAGGGCCAGAGAATTGGTTTTTCTCAATTAAAAAATATTCTAAAATGACCTATGTTGCCATGGCATTGATCTGCTGTTCTGGGTTCTACTAGATGTTCTTAATCCCCTTGGGAGATTGTTGCTGACACATCAGCCGTCCAGGATGGAGACAGAGTCTCTGCATAGGCAGAGGATTCTTCTCTAGCTGAAATAATTTCCCAAATGTCTTCTTAGAGTGGTGGGAGGAAAAAAAGTCCAGTTTGATAGCCCAAGCAGAGTGTTGTTGGTGGGAGGAAGTGAAGTTCTGTTTCCATGGGAACAGTAAAGAGTCCTCGAGTGGATTTAAAAAATANTAAGTCGAATGTGAGAACTGAGACCATCCTTTCCCACACGGCTTAAGCACTGGGGTTAACCGGCTTTCACTAATTATTGCAGGAAACTCAGGCCAAGTGAGAGGGTGTAAACCAAGAAGCAGGTTCAGGGATGCTTCATGGATCCATGCAAGCTACTTACCTGAGCAAACTGTTGTCTCCTCTGGGCAAACAGCTCTCATGTAGACAGTTTCCTCAACAAATAGCTGACGTACCAAGGCCAGCCTGCAGGCCCTTCCCTTCCTGAGCCAGTGCTAAATGTCAGACTTTGTATAACCCTGACTTGTTTTCCACCTTAAAAAAACTACCAAAAGCCCCAGTCTAGACCTCCAAATCCTGGGATGTCTGTCATTGACTTTCTCCTTTTGAGATTCTGAAGTCTATTAAGGTTGTTAAGAACTTTCAGAATAAAAAATTATTATTATTATTATTACTGCTATTATTATTGTTACTATTGTCATTGTGTGTGCGAGTGGGCACATATTCCTGTCATAGTGCATATGTGGACGTCAGAGGACAACTTTAGCCAGTTTTTTCCTTCCACTGTGGGTCCCAGGGACTGAACTCAAGTTGTCAATTATAGCCTAAGTACTTTTACTGACTAAGCCACCTCATCACCTCAGTGAAAAGTTTAAATCCCCAGGTTGTGTGTAGCACCACTGATGTAATAAGTCAGATCAGGCTGAATTAGTAAATCTAGGTTTAATCTGAGCAGAGCATTCCTGGGTGGCCCCAGGAGAAGAGGAGAAGCCATGAGGGGAAACCATGAGGGGAAGGCTTGGGACCTTAAACACTCTCTAGGGGGTAGGGCCTCTGTGTGGCAGGCTTTCTCAGGGGCGGGGTTTGGAGGGGGACAGATGAGGGTGGGGTTGAGCTTCCACTAGAACATTCCAGACTCTTTGGGTATATATGGATGCCAGGGGCTGAGATGGAGCTCCCACCAGAACACTCAGGTGGTATGTTCTTAGCTTAGCTTTGTTTGAGCTTTTTGAAGTATTCATTGATAATAGAGTTATTGAAAGATATTTTGTGTTCTCCTTCTCTGTATCTCTCTTTCTGTGACTCTCTATCTCTGTGTGTGTTTCTTATTTTTCTTTTTATTAAAAATAGACGTTTTTTTCTCACATAATATTTCCTCATTACAGTTTCCCCTCCCTCTACTCCTCCAATTCCTCTCCACCTCTTCTCCCATCTGGATCCACTCCATTTTTGTCTCTCATTAGAAAACAAACAAGCTTCTAAGAATAATAATAAAATAAGATAAAACAAAAAGGGCTGGAGAGATGTCTCAATGGTTAAGAGCACTGGCTGATCTTCTGGAGGACCCAGGTTCAATTCCCAGAACCCACATAGCAGCTAACAACTGTCTGTAACTCCTATTCCATGGAATCTGACATCTTCATACAGACATACATGCAGGCAAAACACCAATGTACATAAAATAAAAATAAATTGTTTAAACTAATGTATCTGAATTAGATAGAACAAACCAACACAAGGAAAAGAGCTCAAGAGAAGGCACAAGAAACAGAGACACACTTGTTTGCATACTCAGGAATCCCATACAAACACTAAACTAGAAGCCATAATATATATAATATATATGCAGAGGACTTGATGCAGGCCCACGCAGACCACATGCATACTGTCTCAGTCTCTGGGAGTTCATATGAGCTTTGATTATGTTAATTTAGAGGACCTTATTTTCTTGATGTCCTCCGTCCCTTCTGGTTTTTATACTGCTTCTGCCTCCTCTTAGAAGGGGTTCCCTGAGCTCTTGAGGAGAGGGATTTCATGGAGATATCCCTTTTAGGGCAGAGTGTTCTCTGAGGTCTCTCACTCTTTGCATAATCTCAACTGTGGGTCTATCTGTATTTGTTCTCATCTGCTGCAGGAGGAAGCATCTCTGATAATGGCTGAGCAAGGAACTGATCTATGAGTGTAGTAGAATGTCAGTAGGAGTAATTATATATATATGCATATATAATATACATTAGATAATATATTACTTATGTCCAATATACACTATATACATTATATATGTTCTATTTTATATTATGTTCTTAGAATTGTAGTATTTGATTTTCCCCTAAGTTCCTGATCTATCTAGTCTCTGGTTCTTGGTCACCCAAGCAGAGTTGGGTATGAGTTCCATGGTGTGGAGTGAGCAGTAAATCAAATCAGATATTGGTTGGTTACTCCCACAAAATTGCCCTAGCACATATTGCAGGCAGGCAACCATTGTAGATCAAAGGATTTGTGGCTGGGATAGTGTTTAGATTTTCCCTTTGTTAATTTGCAGAGTAATTTCATGCACCAAAGATGATTGATCACAGGGGTGAAGGCTCTATGGAGGCATCAGTTTAATATCTCCTTGTTAATGAGTTGTGCAGGTGTTGTCTTCAGCAATGGAGCCTTGCCATCAGTTTATGGAAAGCAACCTATAGTCTTGATAATAGACTGTGTTGCTCGGGAGTGTCATCGGATGCACTGGTGAACAATTCAACTAGATGTAACCCATCCTGGTACTGGGAGCTTCATTTGGTGACAAGAGATAACTACTCGGGGTGCTGTCTCCCCATTGTTTGATGATTTCATTTAGATCCCATTCATAACTAAATATATTTTAGGAAGCTTCTATTGTATAGGCTAGCCTTCACACGGCTCTTAATTTTGGCTATCTCTCCCCATATCCCCTTTCCCATCCTCCAGTTCCCTCCCTCTACACATCAGACCTAGCCCTCCTTCCATCCGTAAACATCTGTTCTAATTCTGTTTCCTAACACGATATACTTGTGTTCCCCAGTCCCTTATTCTATATCCTGAACATTGTGAACATTTCTTTCAGAATGTTGAAAATTTCTTTAAAAGTTTCTCATCTTTTGAATTTCATGTTTTGAAAATACTGTTTATATCTGTAACCTATTATGTAATTGGGTTATTTGTTTTCATGATATCTGGCTTTTTGAGTTCTTTATATATTTTGGATATTAGCCCTCTATAGGACATGAAGTTGGTAGAAACCTTTTGCTATTCTGTGGCTACCGCTCTGTTGAAAAGACAATGTCCATTGATGGGCAGATTATTTCAGTTTCATGAGGTCAGATACACTAAAGGATGATTTTAGTGCTTTTGTTAATGGTGTTCTGTTCAGAAAGTCATTTCCTGTGGAAATGAGTTCAGGGACTTTTCTCAATTTCACTGCTGTGGTGATATACTGTGTATCCAATAAAGCTTGCCTGAGGGTCAGAGGACAGAGCCTGCTACTAGATTAAACACAAGGGCCGGGCAGTGGTGCCTCACACCTGTAATCCTAGCACTCGGGAGTTCAAAGCCACCGTGGGGGAAAAGAGATTGAATCAGTCTAGGAGAGAAAGAGAACAGGGCAGTGGTGAGACACACCTTTAATCCTAGCATTTGGGAGTCACGTGTCCTTAATCCACACCAGGAAGGAAGTGAGGTGGTTGGACAGAGAAATGTATATAAGGCCTGAAGAGAGCCTGAACTAGACCCATTCAGTCAGAGGACTCGTGGAGTACTCGAGGGGAGAAGT
>LZPO01017928.1:10380-51933 GCA_001675575.1 Neotoma lepida | reverse complement strand
TTCTATGTTTGGGCAGATAAAAGACACAATTTTATAACTCTGTTTGGACTGTATAACCAAATTGTAATATAAATCTTCATCAATGCAATGTGAAAGGATGGCAAGTAATAATAAGTCATGAGAACTCTGTAGCCAACAAGATTTATCATGTCACAAACAGTCTCAGAACTGTTCCCATGTAGAGGGATTAGCATATACATCACCTGTCTTTTAGGAATTTTCTTGTTTTCTTCCTTCATGTCTACAGCTAAGATTCTTCAGTTCTCCTCTAATCAAATAAGATCTTCATTAATTTTGAAAGAATCCAAAGCTTTTTATTTCCTGTGGAAACAAAGGCATAACCTCTTCCCCAGTACACATTTCCTGACTTCTACTCTGAGATTAAGACATCCCTAAAATATATAAGATGGTTCCATTTAGTAGTTTTTTCTACAATATAATGTCTCTCAGCAGTGTTTACCCTTTGCTCACCAGCATTCAAAAAAGTCAAAGTCAGCAAAGCATCATACAGGATTCAGACAGCCTGTGTATTTCCCATCCTTGTGTGGTTTATTCTCCTTACATTACTCTTTCTTTAAATACTTTACTTTAGTATTTTTAAAGTATTTATTTTTTCCTGTGACTGTCTANACCCATTTTCTTTTCTTTCTTCAGCACCTCAGCACATTTTCAAACATATTGTACCTGTTCATAGGTTTTCTGAGTTTGTACCTGACTTTCTGTGTATCTGCAGCCTTCTCTGACTGTGAGACAAACCTAAAACTGCCACACCAGCCACCATGCAGTTCTGCTAAGCTCTAGAAGCTGGCTCTGCTCCCTTCAGGACCTCAGACAGTCACAAAAACCACACCTAACCATCCCAGCTGCACCTAACCATCCCAGCTCTGGGAAGCTGCTGTGTCCATGCTGTGGCAGGCATTTCTATCTAGTCTCCTGTAGTAGGACAGGCCCATAGGATCGAGGAAATTGGCTCGAACCAGTTGCCAAAGCATGCATATAATGTACTTCCTTATGATCCAATCTAGAGTCTGCCTGAAGGCCTAGCAACAGGTGCTGTCAGAGTTCCTGATTGTGCCCAGCCAATGAGGGATGACCATGCAATGCCACCATATTGGGACACAGGCTGGGTGCTGGTAGGAGAGTATGTAAGGCCTTCCCTGATATTGAATAAATGAGTGTGCTGTTTGCCTTCAACTGACTTCCAGTGTCTGTGTCTTTGACACTGCACCATCTTCCCTCCTCCCCCCAAGAGAAACATTAGGATAGAGCAACATCTGGTGCCCAAACNTGGAACTTCTGCTACTTCCTCTTTTCCGGTGTAGGTTCTTATCATCTCCCTCTCTTCACTCATGGCAATGGACAGAGCCCCCAAGATGGTGTGTTTCAGTGAGAAGGCCCCTCAGTGTTGTGTTCTTTTGGTCCCTTTGGCAGGTAAGCATTGGGACCCCCATTTCTTTTCTTCTTTTGTGTTGTCTGTAATGTATGTCTGCCTGACCCCTTAGGAAGGCACATTTTTTCTGTTTNGATTCGCCCAGCCCCTTTACATAAGGACTAAACCCCCAGGAGGCGTAACCAAGGCTCTGCTCCTGAATGTTGTCCCTCCTCCAGAGACACCATGTGGGGATATGGTCGTGGCCTAAAAAAACTCAGAAGTCCCCCATTAAGCACAAGACACAAAGGTCCAATACAAATTTCCACATCAGTTGACTGTCATTTTCTCTCTGACTTGTTTGCTTGCTGTTTCCTTTTANAAGATGGGTAATCTTTTCATCACCCGACCCCTTCCATGTTGGATATCTCTACGATATCCAATGATGAGGAGACAGGCAGTTTGGGTCCTGTGAAATCTGTCAAGGAGAACGCAGCTGTCATTAAGTCATGCACTACTCCCCCCACCCCTACTCCACCATCAACTCTGGCAGCTACAACTCTGCCACAGTATTCTTGGGTTGATCTACTCTAGTACCTACCCTAGCACTCTCCTGCAGTGACAGGCTTCTTACAATCCTCACAGCCTGCACCACTGTCTGTCTGTAGGCCTATAGAAGCTTTCTCAGTCAATGTGGGCCCAAATATTGATGCCCAGCCTTGGATTCCCACCCCCATAGCTGAACTCTCCCTCATCTGGAAGGCAGACAATCAATCAGGGCCAGATTCCTGCTACTTTCAGCAGGTCCTTGCTCAATGGTTCATGCAGTTACAACCTTGTTTCAATTGGTACCATTTGCTTAAAGCTGTGTTGGAGCCTGCAGTCTTTCTCAGTTGGAGATCAGCCTATAANGATCAGGCAGAATCCCAGATGAACATCNTATTTAACAGCTTGGTGATCTCTGATATGCTCACAGGGCACAGGGAATATGTCTATCCTGTGCACCAGGCATATATTGGCTTTAATGCCTATTTTCAACAGGTCTAGGACCTGACCCTCAAGGCCCTCAGAGCCTGTCCTCCCTGGGATCCCTTAGCTTACTCTCACAATCTTTTCCAACAGCCAGGGGAGCTCTTCACTAACTTCCTGGCCTGTGTCAATGAGGCAATAGAGTGCAGAGTAGATGTGGGCCCCACTAGAGAGATGTTGATTAAACAGCTGACTTAGGAGGAGCCAATGCCCAAACCACAGTTGCAGCCATGCAGAATGAAGACATACATAAATGGGTGCAGACCACCAGAGATCTTGACCCCAGCACCACACCAGTCCCATTGCCACTCTTACCACCTCCCTAGACACTCTCCCGGATGACAGGCAGCATGATAATGACACTCTTAAAGGCCCCCAGGTAGTTAGAACTTGCTGGGGACATGGCAAACCAGGCCATTTGTGGCATGACTACCCCCAGGCAAAACCTAGTCACCTATGCCCCAGATGTAATATAGGATTTCATTGGGCAAAGGATTGCAGGTCACAGCCTGCCAAGATATCAGCTCATTTATACTCCAGGTGGGATGCTCCTCAGGCCCGCCAGTAAGAGGAGGCTCTGGTAATCCAAAAATCTACTGGACAATACCCATTTTTCCACACTCTCCAATGCTGACTATCTATCTTGATGGACAAACTGTCAAAGGCTTGGTTGACATTGGTGAGGACACCACCATTTTAACTGAGACTGAGGTACTTTGCTTCCCTAATTGGAAGTTTAAACTTGCCCCCTCTCCATCAGTGGTGTGGGAGGCCAACAAGATTCTAAGATGACCACCCATCTGGTCCATTGGAAGGATCTTCCTGGCAACTGGGGAGCCATTCACCCTATCATTTCCACTGTGCCTAGGAACCTGTGGGGCAGGATATAGGTATTGTCCTAACTACAGATGACAGGGCTTTATTTTTGATAATATTGAGGTCCATGAAAAGGTGGGTCTTACAGTCTGTGACCCTTCAAGAGATCCACACACTCAATTCTAAGGGCCACTATTCCCCATAAGATCCACTGCAATCAAGCCCCCAACCCCATCCCATTGATGTGGCTCTCAGATCAAGAAGTATGGGTGGAACAGTAGCTTATAATTGAACCCAAGTTATCAATTCCAAAGAAATTAGTTACAGAACAACTAAAGATGGGGCACATAGAATCATCCACAAGTAAACATAATACCTCCATATTTGTTATCCCCAAGAAATCGGGACACTACCACCTCCTGCAGGATCTTTGTGTAGTTAATGGTCTAATGGAAAAAATGGGATCTACACAGCCAGGCCTCTCCCACCCTAGCACTATTCCTCCATCTTATTATATATTAGTTTTAGATATTAAGGATTGCTTTTTTCAAATTCCTCTGGCAGCACAGAATCGAGATNATTTTGCATTTACTGTGTGGGAACCTAATATGCATAAACAAGCTAAGAGATATCAATGGACTGTTTAGCCCCAAGGAATGAAGAATAGCCCCACTATTTGCCAGTTATATGTTTCTCAAGCTTAGGTCAATGTCCCCAGAAATGTTTTTTTGATCCATTATATGGATGACCTCCTCCTGGCAAACCCAGATGCAGCCTACCTGCAAAAGGCTGCCAAGGGAGTATTAGAAGATCCTGCATCATTATATCTGATGGTGGCTCCAGATGAGGTCCAAACGGTACCTCCATTTGCCTTTTTAGGGTTTTCCATTGCTAAGCAGGTCCACCCCCTTTCCTTTAAATTGGAAATGAAGGAACTGTACTCACTCTCAGAATTACAATTATGTGGCATGTTTAATTGGCTTAAACCTTTTTTACCCATCCCTGACCAAGAGATGGGACACCTCTTTTTGTTGTTGGAGGGCCTCACCTGTCCTTACACTAAGNTTAGGCTTACTCAAGAAGCTAAAGATTTGGTACAAAAGGTTTTGGCCCTTTTAGCCACCTCCAGTCTGCAATGCCATGATTCCNAAAGGCTGTTATTGACAATGGTCCTCTGGACACCCAGGAGATTTTGGGGAGTATTATGGCAATCTGCGCCCCTTCTATACATCAAACACATTCTGACCTGGACAAGGTCACTTCTAAGTTTGACCAGTCCTTCTAACTCAGCCTTAAGGCACAGATGCTGGCACAGAGAACATATGGATGAGAGCCAGATAAGCTTGTCTTCCCCTTTTTTTTAAAAGAATACCCAGTCCCTCTGGGCAGATTCTCTCTCATTCCAGGAAATGGTTGCAGGATTCACAGGAACTATTGACAATCATTTGCCAAAATAACAATATCTTAGCCGAACTCCCCACACTTCCAATAAAGATACAGCCCCATGCAGTCCCCTCCTCCACTCCCACTGCTCACACCATCCTGGCCTTTTCAGATTCCAATAAAAAAAAATATGGTGTTCTTATCCAGCAGCCTGTCTCCAAAGATGTTACATATGTTATCCCTAACCCTGGTTCTGTTCAAGTGGGTGAGCTGTTGGGTCTCCTCAAGGTTCTAGTGGAGTGCCAGACTGAGCCTGTTAATATTTTTTCTGACAGCCAATATGCTGTATAGGCAGTTCATGTGCTGGCCTTTTCTTGAGTCAAAGACTCACTGACCCCCATTGCCAGCACCATGTTGCTCATACAAGATGTCCTAAATCAGAGGACTGAGCCTTGATACCTGTCACATATTAGATGTCATCCCAAATTACCTGGAATATTGGCTTGAGGAAATGAGGTCACAGACACCATCATATTAACAGCCCGTATGGANCTCCTAGAGCAAGCCAAGGCTCTTCATCAGCAATTCCATCTGTCTCCACAGAATTTTCATAGACTTCTTCTAGAATTACCAGTTTCCCGATGCAAACGTTTGTCCCAGGCATGTGCCACTCACACTCCTCTCGACCCCTTAGGACCACTTCAACATGCAGGGGTTAATCCCCAGGGCTTGTTGCCTGATGTCATCTGGCAGATGGATGTCACACATCATGCCCCCCTTTGGCAATCTTCAATATGTTCATGTGATAATACATACCTGTTCCTCCTTTGTTTATGCCCTTACCCTTTCTGGGGAGAAGGCCTAGCAACAGGCACTGTCAGAGTTCCTGATTGCTGTCAGAGTTCCTGATCATGCCAAGCCAATGAGGGATGACCACATAATGTCATCAGATTGGGACCACAACCTGGGTGCTGGGAGAAGGGTATATAAGGCCTTCCCCGATATTGAATAAATTTGCCTTCAACTGACTTCTAGTGTCTGTGTCATTGATGCTGCGCCTTCTTATGGCCTCTCCCCAAGGGAGCCATTAGGATCCAGCAACATTCTCCTTACTGAGTAGCAAGCTGGCTGCTCAAGTGCTGGGCTGTATAGCAGGACCTCTTAAAAGAGCCATACCTCTGTATGCCACAAGCACCAGGCCTACTCAAGAGACCTCAGTCATCAGGAAGCTGTGCCTGACTCTATGTTCAGAATTTTTTTTCAGCTTTCTCAGGCCCTATGTGGATTGTACATGCTAGAAACTGGGCACCAAATGTAGTAGGACTTCCTTTTGGGCCCANCAGCCTCCAAATAATGACATGGNTACTTATTAATTATGAAAGGTTGTCCTTTAGCTTAGGCTTGTTCTCAACTAGCTCTTAGAACTTAAATTAATCTACATTCTAGTTACCTATCCTCCATAATGTATGTCAGATTTCCTCAGTGTCTCACTGGCAACTCCCATAGCCTAGATTCATTCCAACTTCCTCTCTCTCCCTTAAAGTCCTACCTATTCTCTCCTGCCTAGTTATTGGCCATTCAGCTCTTTATTAAATCAATCNGGTGCCTTAGGCAGGTGAGGCAAAGCACGGACACATCTTCATGCAATGTAAACAAATATCCTGCAACACTGCCTAAAATCTAACAACAAACATCTTAACTAACTAAATAAAAATTGTACATTAATACTCTTCTCACATTTGTCACTAGCAGAAAACCAGATGATATATGTGTCTCCCACCGGGAGTGGGCTAAACTTTTTATAATAACAACATAGCATTTTCAGTCTTTCCTAGGAATGGCAGTGTACACATGGAATTTTATTATTCCAATTATTGTAAATAATGGTTTTATGGTTAGGTTAGCCTTTCTCCCACAGGCCGCTAGCTTCTATGTACTTCTGAGCATATTGTAGATCTACAGAAGGCAGGAGCTCATTTGTCAACCTCTAAAGGAAGCTCTGAGAGCTGACCCCTCTGGCTGCTTGCTGTCCACCAAGAACAATCCTAGCCTAGCCGAGACTTCTGCCTATGTGCAGCTGTGCATGGAGATCATGACTTTTCCCATTCAGGACAACTTGATATCTAACTGCCTTTCCACCACACCCATGTATATTTCTAATACCATCCTTAATACATTTTAGAACTATATTATAACTTCTTATATATTTTCNCTAAATAAAATTCATTTTCCTGTGATTGGCACGACAAGAAGAAAATGTTATGTGGAGGGAATATTTAATAACATATAAAAATGTTCATGTTATCCTGTTGGAACACCAAAACATAGGCTAGTAAACTGAGTATANAACATTGGCTTTATTACAGAAAACTGCATGGGGCAAAGACTGGAAAAATAAACTACAGAGTGGGCAGTGGTGACTGATTAGTGGTCAAATTATGAGGGCATTTCATGCTTCTTCATACATTTCTCTACTTCCCATGAGCTATATTTCTAGACCTATATATTCTATTTAAAACAAAAATAAAATAGAAGCAAACAGAACCTTGTGCTTTGTTCTGATGTAAGATAGTGGGCTGGAAGCTGCTTCAGGTAACCTGGCAAAGGAGAGAGAGGGCTGGCATTAAAAAATATACTAGTCCAAAGACAGATAGAGAAGAAGAGCTTTAGAGACCTACAAAGGAAGTGAAAGAATATTGAAAAAGTGCAGAGAAAAAGATGGGTGGCACATCTGGCTTGGGAGGGGAAGCAAAAACTACCACCAACAGGTAAACAAGAGACAGGCCTCAGGAGTTGGTGAAACCGTGATTCTTCCAACAAATGGGTCAACAAAAGATAGTACTTTTAGTCTTGCTGTGTGACTCAGACCACCACATCCAAATGTCTTCTTGAGAGAGAACCTGTTGTTAAACACTGAGCTAACTTGATTGAGGGTCTGAGGATAGGGAACAAATTTAGGTTGGGGAGCTTCAATTTGACATGCCACAACACCAAGTTAAGGCAAAGCACAAAGAGGCAATTGTGGAGGAGAGCAGGAGGAATCTCCATTAACNTGCCAGGTGGTGTGATGGACTAGAAATTTGGCTCCAGAAAAGGAGCATATAGAGAAAGATAGCCTTACCTCCAGTGACTGGAAGTACATCTTGACTACTAAAAACAACCCAGGAGTTTAATATCTCAGAGACTGAGGCTATCAGGTGGACCCAGTTCTGGAGCAGCCACCTATCTACTGTTCACTGCAGTAGAGCCTGAGAACTCTGAAGTTTTAGTTGTGTTACTGATACCCAGAGCTACATCCATGTAGCAGGGTAATACTAAGGAGGTCTTGAAAATATAAGATGGGTCTTCTGCTTATACCTTTCCCAGTGATATAGTTCCTTCCCACTTAGGAGAGAGCACCTACACCCCAGCTAGAACATTATCATAGCAGAAAAGTCTTTCTTTCTTTGGGTTTTTTTGTTTGTTTGTTTTGGTTTGGTTTTGGTTTTTCAACAGTAAAATAAAAGTCAAACTAAAAGTAATCATAAGAGGATACTCTGGAGAGTCCAATTTCATAAAAAGCATACAACTAAAATTAAAGACACAGATTAACACCCACCTAATGATGGTGATTTAATACTCCACTGTCTCTAATGGACTGGTCACCTGAAGAAAAAAAAAGGAAATATCAGAATTAAAAGACATCATATATCAAATAGACTTAATAGATATCTATATAATATTTCATATAATCACTCAAAAATATACATTCTACCCAGAAGCCATGGAAACTTCTTTAAAACAGACCACAAGACAAAATCCCAGGACACAAAACAAATCTTAACAAATTNAGTAAAGATCAGCAAACAAATCACTAGTAAGCACACAAACTCATGGAAATTAAACAATTCATTGTTGAATTATGACTGGATCAAAAAGGAAAACAAGAAAAAATCCTAGAACTAAATAAAAGTTAAAACACAACACAACAAACCTCTGGGACACATTAAAAGCAGTTCTATGGGGGAAACTTATAGCTCTAAGTTCCCTCAATTAAAAAAAAAATGAGGAAGAGCACAAACAAATGACTTAATGATGCAATTCAAGTTTGAAAACCTAAAAGAAATGCACAAATTTTTCTAATCATCCAAACCACCAAAGATAAAACAAGAAGAGATTAACAACCTAAGCAGATTCATAATAAATGAGGAGACCAAAAAAAATTAACAAAAAGTCTTATAATGGGTGTAGGGGCCCAGGCAATGATAGATTCACAACAGAATTCTACACGACTTTGACAGAAGATAGCTAATGATCTAGGGATCTGCTTGTTTATGTTCTCCCTCCACCTCTAGCACTGGGGTATACTATCATGCCAAACTTTTTTAAGTATTCTCAAGATCGAAATTTAGATATCCATACTTGTGCAGCAGGTATTTTACCAACTGACCCATCTTCCCAGCCATATATATATATATATATATATATACTTATTTTTATACTTAATATACGCATGTATGTTCAATATTTTCAAATATCTAACCATTCTAATATATGTTATATATTACATTTATATATTAATATATACATTAATATATATTACATTTAATCAAATTCTATTGAATTCTATTAAAAGTTTTCTATCCTTTTTTTAAAAAAAATCCTTATATTATTAAAGGGAAAAAGAAAGAAACAGAAGGAACACTTCCAAACTCTACAAAGTAAGTATCACTCTAAAGCCCAACCAGATAAAAACATAAGAAATAAAGGAAGAAAGAAAACTATAGTTCAATGTTCCTAATTTTAAAATCCTTAGTAAAATACTTGCAAACCAAATACAGACATATATCAAAAAGATTATCTGCTGAGACTAAGTTGGCTTATGCCAGAGATTCAGGAATGGTTTGTCATATGTAAGTCAGTAAATATAATAAATCATGTAAGTGGTCTTAAAGACAAAAATCACATGATCATCTCAATAGCTTCAGAAAAAAATCTTTAACAAAATCCAATATGATGAAAAAAGTTCCAGAGAGAGTAGAACTGGCAGGAANATCCTTCAGTCCAAAAAAAAAAAAATGTGATAATCCCACAGCCAACACATCCTAAATAGAGACACACTCAAAGCAATCCCATTAAACTCAGGAATGGGACAGGGCTGTCTGCCATCCCCACTCCTTTTCAATGCTGTGCTAGAACCGTTAGCTGGACCAGTAAGTCAAGAGCAGGAAATTAAAAGGATAAAGGTAGGAAAACAAGAAGTCAAACTACCCCCTTTGCAAATGACATGATATTATACATAAGGAATCTCAAAAATTCTACTAGAAAATTTTGAGAAATCATTAACATTTTCAGCAAAGAGATAGCATATAAAATCAACTTACAAAAATTGTTTTCCTATATTCCAACAACAAATACACTGAGAAAGAGATAATTGATCTGCTCCATTCACAATCTCCTCAAAGAAAGTAAAGTATCAAGGAATAAACCGCAACAATGAGGTTAAAAACATGTGCAGTGAAACTTTAAATCTCTGAAGAAAGAGATCAATAAAGATAAGGGACATATATAGACCTCTTTGTTCAACCAAAATCCCACAATATACTTCCCAGAAATAGAAGAAAATCCTAAATAACAGAAGACACTACATACCTAAAGAAATCCTGAAGAAAAACATTAAAAATAATAATGCGCCAGGCNATGGTGGTGCANGCCTTTAATCCCAGCACTAGGGAGGCAGAGGCAGGCGGATCTCTGTGAGTTCNAGGCCAGCCTGGGCTACCNAGTGAGTTTCAGGAAAAAGGCGCAAAGCTACACAGAGAAACCCTGTCTCGAAAAAACCAAAATAATAATAATAATAATAATAATAATAATAATAATAATAATAATAATAATGCTGGAGGATACAATTCCAGATTTCTAGATTTATTGCAGAGCCATAGTAATCAAAACAGCATGATACTAGCACAAAAATAGACATGTGACCAATGGAACAAAATAGAAGACCTAAATGTACAAAACTACAGCCATCAGATGATTGACAAAGATGCCAAAAGCATACACTGGAAAAAATAGCACCATGAGCAAATGGTGCTAGGGATACTTATCTCCATATATAGAAGAATGAAATTAGACTTGTATCTATCACTTTGTGTAAAAACTAACTCCAAGTGGATGAAAAACCTCACTGTGAAACCTGTAATAATGAAACTACTAGAAGAAAACATAGGCAATTCCCTACATGATATAGTTGTAGGCAAAGACTTCCTGAATAAGATTCCCTNTNCCCAGGAATTACGACAAATGATGGATGAGTGAGACCTCATAAAACCAAAAAGCTTTTGTATAGCTAATGCAACAACTGAGTAAGGAGAAAGACCACAGAGTGAGAGGGAATCTTTGTTAGCTACAGATCTGACAGATTATTAAAATGTAGAATATGTAAAGAACTCAGAAAATGAAGACACAAGGAAACAAATAACTCAGTTAAAAAGACATGGTTGCAGAAAAGATGTCTGAAAAAGCTATATGGAATCATACTGCTTACCTAAAAAAAGTAAAATAAAAATTATTATGCACATAATTAAGTGCATAAATATACATGCATAGTTTAAATGAAATTGTCTCATCTAAGCTGAGAATGATCTCTCCAAGAGCCAAAGGCTGCTGAACAAAAATCCAAATACCACCCATGAGAAGCCCTTTTGAGTTGTCTGTCAGGGCTGTCCAAGAGACTCCCAAAGCATATAACCTATTNCTGTTGCCCTAAGTTGTACCTGAAAAGTGAAAGGTTGAAAGATAAGTCCATATTGCTGAAGAAACCATGAACTTCAGACCTCTGAGGTGGAAATGACCTTAATGCCATGTCCTCAAGGACTAGCTTTCTTGGTACAAGAAGGCATCATGCAAGCTTCTAAAGAAGACAAATAACCAACAGTCCTCTCCAGCTATGATGTCTATGAACCACAACAAAATCCAGCATCACACAATAACCTTAAGGGTGCAGTAGTGGCATGCATACCTGGGCAATAACCAATTATTTCCCATTTGTTGGGTGGGACTGATGACCCACCCAACAAATGGGAAATCATGTCTGGTACTGGAAACCTAGTCAATTACCAGGGATAGTAAAGTTATGGATCTTAGAGAGCCCACAACTACCACTTTACTAAACCAGCATAATCCCTGATATATTCTAAGTACTTCTCCTCATACCCATAGGTAAGTGTAGTCCTCATACCTATCAAAGAAGGTTCTCCTTGCAACAGAGAAACCATTACAGAAAACCATAACCAACCAAAATGCATGATTGTGGAGCCCAGTCTCAACTGATACATTTACAATACCTTACCTAGGGCTTGGGCAACATTGTGGTAAAGGGACAGAAAGGTAGAAACAGACAATCAGGGAGTTTGCTGTGAGACTGTATCCTAGCAGTGTCAGAAGCTACACCCATAAAGTCTCACCAACATGACTGCCTAAGCATGAGCTGAACAAGGACAACAATAGCAGACATACAAAGTGGACTGGGGGAAGACCAGAAGGCCTTACTATACACAAAGAACTACAAGCAACTAAGGGATGCTGAGAGTAGACCCCCCCCCAAGGGAAGAGCACACCAATTGGTTATCCAATACCAAATGGTCCACCCTGATAATATACACACAACTATCATTATAGAGACTAAGCAGGTCGGATTCAGGAGCATTTATGTGTATACATATATGCATATAATGACAAGGAAAAAGAGGCCATGAATTTGAAAGGGAGCAAGGGGAATATGGGGAGGGAGGTTAAAGGGAGGAAAAGGAAGAAGGGAATGATATAATTTCTTTATAATCTCAAAAATAAAAGAAACCATCAGCAATGGCNTATCAATTGGAACAGAGTTCTCAAATGAAATAAAATGGCTAAGAAATATCTCAAAAAGTATTCCTCATCCTTATAAATTAGAGAAATACAAATCAAAACTTTGAGATTTCATTTTACCATAGTCACAATGACTAAGATCTACAAAACAGCTGAGAACAAATGCTAGAGAGGATGTGAGGAAAGAGGAACTCTTCTTTACTGTTGGGGGGATTGCAAACNGGTCAGACACTATGGAAATCAGTGTGCAGAATTCTCAAGAAGTTAAAAATAAATCTACCACATGACTCAGTGGCACCTCTCCTGTACCAAAAGAACTCAGCATCATTCTGCACAAATACTCATTTCTGCTGTACTCATAAAAGCCAGATGGAGACAAAAGGATCCTTNGAACATTTTGACCAACTAGCTTTGTCAAATTGGTGAACATTAAACTAAATGAGAGACCCTATTCAAATAATAAAGTGTAGAACAATAGATAAAGACATACAACAGTGATCTCTGGCTTACTCCCCCNCACACACACGTGTGTGTCCCCCCATGTACATGTGGATACATACAGAGACATTAAAAGTATGTACACATCATACACACATAACACATACACAAATGAAAATCATATACTATGACAAAGATGATTTCATTCCAGGGATACGNGGTCCATCTAATCAGTAAGTATATGTAACATAAACAGATTTAAGTACAGCTATCATATAATAATCACAAGAGATGTGAAATAAGTATTTATCAAAACTCAATATCCCTTCATTAAAAAAAAAATCAAAACCAAAAAACCAACCAGCCAACCAATTAAACAAACAAACAGTGCAAAAGCAGGGAACAGAAGCATACCTCAGCATAATAGAGACTATGTATGACAGACCTATGTCCAACATTATACTAGATGGGCAGAAAATGAGAGCATTTGTTCTAAAATCTAGAACAAGACAAGGGTACTTGTTCTCCCCACCCTTTTTCAAGATAATGTTCAAACTCTCAGCTTAAGTCATAACATTGGAAATAAAGATACAAATGGAAAAGGAAAAATCAAATTGTCACTATTTGCATGCCCCCTTACTGAATGACCTAAGACATCTTCCACAAGACACTTTGCACTGACCAATGCTTCAAGTGAAGTAAGTATCAAGATACAAAATCAACATAAAAAAGTCTAGGTTTTTGTTTTTGTTTTTGTTTTTTTAAGACACATTTTCTGTGTATAACTCTAGCTTTCTTGTTGATTACTCATAGACCAGGCTGGCGTTGAACTCAGAGATTCACCTGTTTCTGCCTCCTGAGTGNTGGGATTAAAAGTGTGCACCACCACTGCCCAGCAGAAGTCTAGATTTTGATACATTTTATGAATAACAGGTTTTCTGAGAAAAATCAGGGGCAAATATTCACAATAGCTGCAAACAATCACCACCACCATCAACAAACCTAGGAATAAACCTAGCAACGGAGGTGAAGGACTCCCATAAAGAAAACTGTAAGTCACTAAGGAACTCAAGAAGACACAAGAAGATGGAAAGACCTTCCCTCCTCATGGATGGACTAAATTATATTGGGACGATTGCTATTATACTAAAAGAAATTTACAGGTTCAATACAATGCCCATTAAAGTCTTAATGGCATTCTTCACAAATCTAGAAAGAAAAACCCAAAATTTCACATGGAAACACAAAATATTCTAAAGAGCCAAAGCAATCCTATGCAGAGAGAGCAATGCTGGAACAATGCTGTAAAGTTAACCTCAAATGGCATAGGCACAAAACCAGAATCATACTGGCACAAATGGATGCAACACATAGACTAACAGAATGGAATAGAGAGCCCAGAAACAAAACCACACAAGTACAGCAACTGATTTTTACAAATGTATCAAAAATGTACATTGAGAAAAGACAGCTTCTTTAACAAGTGGTGCTGGGAAAACTGGACCTCTACATATTAAAGAATGAGCCTAGATCGCTATATTTCACCAGTATAAAAAGTGGATCAAAAAACTTTATGTTAAATCTGAAACCATGACATGAGCACAGAAATCCATAAGTAAAACAGTTTAAGATATTTGTCCACAAATATTTCTAAAAGTAACCACAATAACACAGTAAATAATCCCCAACATTAGCAAATAGAATTCCATGAAATTAAGAACAAAAGAAATAATCACTACATAAAGGAACTGTCCTCAGAGTGATCAAAAACTTCTTGCCAATCACATACAAGACAAAGGATTAATGTTTAGAATATGAAAAGAAAAAGTTAAACACCAAAGATCATTCAATTAATAGGTAGGGTGAAAAACTGAGCAGATAGTTTTAACAAAAGACAAACACATGGTCAAAACATGTTTGAAAAAGTGATCAACATCTGTACTGCCTAGTTTTATGTCAATTTGGCACAGCTGGAGTCATCTGAGAGGAGGGAACCTCAACTGAGAAGATCTGGCTGTAGGCAAACCTGTAGGGCATTTTCTTAATTAGTGATTGATGGGGAGGATCCAGCCTATTGTGGGTGGTAGCACTCCAGGGCTGGTGGTCTTGAGTTCTATAATAAAGCAGGCTGAGCAAGTCATAGGGAATAAGTCAGTAAGCAGCACCCTCTATGGCCTCTGCATCAGCTCCTGCCTCCACTCTCCTGCTAGTTTTGAGTCCCTGTCCTGACTTCCTTCAAGGATGAACAGTGATCTACCACTGTGTAAGTGTAAGCCAAACAAATCCTTTCCTCTCCAAATTGCTTTGGTCATGATGTCACATCACAACAACAATAATACTATAAAACTAACTAAGACAATATCTTTCGTCATCAAGAAAATAAAACTTAAAACGGCATTGAGAATCTATCACATTTGAGTCAAAATGGTTACATTCAAGAAGCCACAAAAACAAATGTTAGAGAGGATGTCTGGAGTGAGTAACCCTGAACACTGACAGCAGGAACTCAAATGTGTACCACTGTGAAATCTGTATAGACAGTTTTCAAAAAGCTAAATTTAGAGCTACCACCTGCCTAGCTATCTGACCACTCTTGAGCATGTATCCAAAGAACTCCAATTCGACACACCAGAGAGACACTTGTATATTCATGTGTATTGTTTCACTACTCACAGCAGCCCAGAGGTAGGATCACCCTGACAACCCTTACCAGATTAGTGGATAAAGAAAACATGGTTAATGGAACAATGGCATTTTAAGCAGCCATAAAGTGAAATGAAATCATGCCATTTTCAAGAAAATGGGTAGATTGGAAATCATTACTTTAAGCGATATAAACTAGATTCAGAAAGATAACTCATGTTTTCTCTCATATACACAATGTAAATTTAAAACTGTGTGTGTGTATATGTGTGTGTGTGTATGTGTGTGTGTGTAGGTCATGCAACTAGAAAGGGATTCATGAAAGAAAAAAGTGAAAGACATTAAAGTAGANTGGAAAAGAGAAAGTAGAGCCATTAACAGCTAGGCTCACAAGCAAAACTGTGGGCAATGAAACACATGTGATATGGCAGAGAAGAAGGTCTAATGCATAGAGGGGAAAAAACATAAATAGTGATTGATGGGGGAGGTACCAGGAAAAAAACTAGCTAGAGGGGAAGGCAGAGATCAAAGGGGAGAGCATTGTGGGAGGGGGACAAATGAGAAAAACGTACAATGACTTGGACGTAGGCAGATGCCATAATAAAACCTATTACTTTGCATACTAAGTTTTAAAGAACAAAATTAAAAAAAAATAACTTGTGAAGCCAGATGAGTATATAACAGTATCACACTGTTCAGAAAGCATATATAATAGAAGAGAAAATANAATAAAAGTTTTTAAATATATATGAACAAAATATAAATGTGAAAAAAAATTGGCAAATAGCATTTATCAGGTAAATGAAAATGAAAGTCATACTCAAATTTACTAATAGTCAGGGTATAGCCTCAATATAAAGTCCAAATATGCCCTAATGGCTAGAATATGAATCTATATTCACTTGGCACCAGTATCTGTAATAATAAAATGCACTAAAATAAAATAAACGTATAGAAACTGCTAAAAAAAAAACAAAACAAAGCAAAAAAACTAAGGTTTCATTCAAAGGAGAATATTTTATAGCCACCAAAATTTGAATTGTAAGTCTATTTTTAATGATGAGTTAAAGTATAATATTTAAAAATAAGTCAGCTATAAATAAAAGTTAATGGTGTGGTAATACCTTTTTGGCATATTTTCACAAATATCAGTGTATATTCCATTCAGAAAAACAGCAGGAACACGCACTTTAGTGTGATGACTTGTTTATGGNATGCAAGCTCAATTCTTCAGAAAAGAAAACAGGAGGGAGTGGGGTTTCTCAGGCTATATTTTTACTTGATGCTTGGTGCATTTTTGAGATTAACCGCAGGGCAATTTGATATGCCACACAGAATGATACTCAAAATATGAAGTGAATCCTGACAGTCCCTAGAGTCAAAACTCTTTTCATAGCAGTGACATTACTTGATTTTTTTTCATTGTGCAGTCATTTTTATTAATGCTAAAAGGCAACAGGGGGTAAAACTGTTGGTGTCCTAGCAAGAACCAAAGTGGACCAGCTGTCGCTGTATTCTCTGCTATCAATACTCACTATAAACAAGAAGAAACAGTTTGTAATAAAATCTTTATTTCAAAAATGAAANTTTTTTTCAGAATTTCTTTAAAGCATAAAATCACTATTAAATCTCTGCCTGTGTGTATATGTATGTGTTCCTAATATTTTCTGTAGTACAATGGGAAACAAAGCTGAACTATAGCAAGTAAAACAATTATCCTAAGATCAAGGAGTTCTGGGATTGGTTCAGCTGGGAGCTGACCTGTCTCCTTTTCAGCATGTGAGAATCAGTGCCATTTCAACATCACTTTTACACAAAAAGATGGCTGACAAGGCACTCTGGTTATGCAGATCTGAGATGTGACGGACATTTTCTTAAAATGATGAAAGCCAGTCTGCAACTGAGGAGACTGATAGTCCCCATCTGGTAAGATCTGAGCTTTTGGGTGAAAATTAGAATCTTGGAAATATTCATCACTATCAGCTTAAATTTGTCAAAGCTTTTACTGAAAAAAAGGTTTGTGATATTGTTATTAAAATTATATTTGATATTACATTATAGTAGTATCGAAAATATTTATGATATAATAATAGTCAAAATATGATGGAATGAGTTGGCACTTGGAGGAGATATATAGCTTATTGAACCAGTATTTTTCAAATAACTAATTTATAAAGTTACAAAGGCATTCATGGGTTTTTACCCATGAGTCTATTCAGAGTTGTAGGGATGGCTTTTAATAGAATAGAATATTAAACCTCCACTAATTCCACAATTTTGGATTCCACACTGCATCAATATTTAAGCAGCTCTCATCAATTATTTTCTAGGCTGAGGAGATGACCCAGTTGGTAAAGGGCTTGCCATGTGGACATGAGGATCTAAGTATGGATCCTTAGGCTGCATCTAGAAAGCCTGTGGTGGTGGTGTGTGCCCATGATACCCAAGCTGGGTCAGTACTGAGAGGCTGATCCCGGGAGATTTTTAGCCAGCCAGTCTAACTGTGAGTTAGTTCAATGAGTTGCATGACNCAGTGAGAGATTGTCTATTAAAACAAGGTAGAGACACAGTTGATGAAGCTGCCCTGTGTGGATCTCTGACCTCCCTAGGTACACACTTGTATGTACACCCTAATATATACTTGCATAAACACATGAACACATACAAACATACACGTATTCACACAAAATTCTTGTCTAGAAATCTGTATATAACATTTTCTTTATGTATCTCAACATAAAATAACATCACTAGAGAGAGAAAGTAGAAGAAGATTTGAAAATTATTTTTGATAAAGCCGTGGATGTTGTGTGGATATCCTTTGAAATTTTACTTTTATTTGCTCCCATTAGGACAACAGGTCAAAGAAATGATTTTACCCAAATCCAGCACAGTGAATTAATGAATTTATTGGGGTTACTTATGAACCAGCCTGCCTTCATCTTAGGCTTGAAAACCATCTTATAATAAAGACAAACGAGGGTCATTCCTGTTTATGATTAAATCTGTTTCTCAAGGATTGGGCTATGCCCCACCTGTAACCTTAACTGCAAATGGTTCTGCACTGCCTGTTCCAGGAAACGGCAACCATGGGTCTCTGTTTCAAAAAGTATAATAACTATCTTACAACCTTACCTTTGTTTCAAAAGGTTGTAATGACTACTTGTCCTTACGACCACCTTGTGCCCACCTTGCAGTCATATCTTTGTTTCAGGAGGGACTAACTNGTTATGCTTATATTCTGCCCCTGTAACCCTGCCTATTTTGGCCACTAAATCCCTCATTTGACCCCTATCCCTTAGCTATAAAACAAAACAAAACAAAACAAACAAACAAACAAANAAAAAACTTGTCTTTCTCTCACCCAACGCTGACCTTTTGAACCCAGCCATAGGGAGAGGCAGCCAATGTACACAATTTAAAAAGCTTACTTTAATTAATTTCTTGCGTTAATTGGTTTGGCCATGATGATCTGGGCCAGTGGTCTTTCTCCTCCCATCTTTTGGATTAACATTACTCACAGGAACATGGGTGACCTGGGCATCTGTATCAGTATATAATTTCACTATCATGAAAGCTGCGTCATTAGCCTTTCCTGGGAAGCTTGTACTATAGAAGAGTTTCCTCCTTCTAGTAATAGTCTGCTCCGTGTGGATCCCTACGAGGGGGAGAGGCCTCAAGAGAAGTCCTCGCTGTTCCTGTTGGAATGCTTGCTACAGGCCCAATCTAAAAGGGCCTACATGGTGATCGCAGCTGCCATGATTTTTGGTGGCGAGAATCACAGTGTGACTTTCCTGATTGCTGGCACCAAATATAGACCTAAGGAGAAACAACCTAGGAAAGGAAAACTTGGGGAAGGGACTGGCAGTTTGGGGTGAGATGACTGCAGCAAAGGCATTGTGGGGGTGGACTTGCAGCTTCAGTCTCCTTGCTGACATTTCAGTGGACCAGGAATCAGAAAAGAAGAAAAAGCAAGGTTGGCTCTATTTCTCAAGTCTCACCCCTAGAGTCCCACTTCCTCTTGCTGTTCCCCACTTCCTAAAGGTCTCATCACATCACCAAACAGTGCCACCAGCAGAGAACCAAAGATCCAAATACACGAGTTTGGAGACTACTACATCCAAACCATAACACATGTCCAGTTGAGAGGAAATAACAACATGAAGTTTAGAGACATCTCCAGTGTTCAATTAAATAAAATAACAATTATAAGATGATCTTAATGTGACTAAATTAAATTAATTTTAAAAGCTATTATTGTCTTGCATATTATAAAGACAGAAGTCAATTTTAACTACTTTTGCAAGCTATCCTAATAATACATTTAATGCCAAAATTTCATTATACCAAAATATCAATTATATATTCAAAAGACAATAATATGAAATCACAATCACAGTGGTGCCATATTATTTCTCTTGTTCTACAGATTTAACATACTACTTATATACACTTTGTATCATACCTCAAGATCTCCTCTCCCTCTTCCCTTGACAAGCACCATTTGACTTTGTCTCTGAGTAGGAATATTCTATATGTCTCATACAGATGGGGTGATACAGAATTAATAGCCACCATAATCAAAACAGTATACTGATAGATGGTTATGTTGCCTGCACAATAATATAAATGTATTTAATATTACTAAAGTATACACTTAAACATGGGTAAGATAATAAGGTTTGTTATATGTATTTAAAAATAATAAAAAAAATGAAGAAAAATAACCCAGCAGTTATTTATGAACCNAGCACTTCATAAAGACCTCCACAATATTTACACACAATGGGCATGGTTTGGGATTGTTAATCTTTGTACACTGCCATCCTTTGCAAATGGTTTTAATATTCATGTATTCATGCTTCAAGGAGGAAGGAGACAGCTGTCACTCATCAGCTTTTCATTTTATGAGTCAGAGCTTTGTCACATGACCATTCACATCTTAAAGACAAGCTGGTAATTGTTTAACCTATTATGCTGTACTCTCATGGTGCTGGCAGACACGGGAGACAGGCATGTGAAGTTAATGTTCCATCAGCTAGTCCAAGTGTCTGNACCTCAGTAGGCCAAGAAGTCTCAACTAATGATGGCTTTCCTTTGTGGAAGAAAAATCAATAGACACTGACTAGCCCCAGGAACAATTATAGTAGGGCTGTACTTCCTCCTGAGTGAAATGATTAATAATAGATTTGACTGGGTGGCCAGAGGTGATACCAGCTGCAGAAACACAGCGTGGTTGAGAAGTAAACAGTAATTGTGAAACTTATATTTGAAAAGAAAAAGGCTGGTCCATGATATTCTCTGTGGACAAAATGTTTTTAAGATCAATAACCTAAATACACATCAGCAGACTTCACAGCTTCTTACTCTCACTCATGTGGTCCACAGTGTGTAAGGGAGGGGATAGAGGGATGGTGCCATGTTTGCCGACTCATCCTGGCTAGAACAGACCCAATTTAGGCTGGCTCTACTTCCTGTTCTTCCACTGCATAATGGTGTGAAAACAACATGCATTCAGCAGTCTGTAACTTGAACTTTGGACTTTGATCTGTCCTGAGACTAGTAATATTTGGGTTCAATACTCTATTTCCACACTGAATGGTGGAAACAGGCCACAGTTCCCAAGCAGACACAGAATCATGAGGGGAAACAAAACAATATTCTATGTTATGATGTTCTGTGTGGCTAAGCTGTGATGTTTGAAGGTGGGACATATTTAATGTACTTTCAGTTTCAACTGCTTTCAACTTACAAAGTGTTTACTGAGATGTAACCCTAATGGAAATGGGTGATCAGAAGATGGTGTGCAGATCCATTATCAGCAAAAATGGTGGAAGACCTTCCTCATTCTCTGCTTATTGAGCACAGCTGTCCGGCCTGGCCCATTGAGATAAAACAATGGGTATGGTGCAACTCTCATTCCAAGGATGTTGATTCCAGGGAAGTTTGCTCTGAATTTTTGTTACTTACTTTATTTGCAGGAATTTTGATCAGAATATTAATGTAAAACCACGGACAGGATTTGCCTCTTTTTCTACACTTGGTTATAAGATCCTATCTCAAAACAGAACTTGATAAATGGAATTTGCTCCACAACTAGAGTATCTAGTGCAAAATAAATGACTTAGTGACTCTCACTCTATAAAAGCCTGGAGACGCTGGTCTACCTTTTTTCTTTTTCCTTTTGAGACAGGAGACTAGGGTTTTTGTTTGCTTATCTGCCCTTCCCCCACCCCCAAGGTTGGTCTTTAACTCTTTGGATAGCCAAAGATCATCTGTCTCCTGGGTGCTAGGATGACAGACTTGTGTTACCACACTTGCTTACTCAGTGCTAAGGATCAAACCCCAGCTTCTTGCATACTAACTAAGCACTATATCAATTAAGCCCAGATCTCTGGAGCTAATTTTATTGATGCAAAGTTACAGTAGGAGGAAAAACTATCACTTTGCCTACAAATGGGTGAATATCAGATAAGAAATTTCAGTTAGCTAGGAGGAGTAAGTGAGTTGTAGCTTCTTTCTTGAAAGATAGGCATACACAGACAACTCAACCTTCCAAAATTTCAGTGGTATAAAATTAATGTGTATATAATATTTTACAATTTTTTTGTATCTGATTAAAAAAAATTGTGCCAAAATTTATTTAAAGCAGCTGTGGAAGTTCTTGGTGCATTTTTTTTTCCTGTTTTGGAGTTTGATATCAGCCCCAACACAAATTAAATACCTGCACTAATGTTTTTAATAGCTCACCAATTCTAAACACCCCAAGCCACGGTACTTTGTGGGTCTGCTGTTTTAATGTTCTGCTTCCAGCCTGTTTCAAATCTTGGACGTGGAAAGTAAGTGGAGAAAGAAAGACATTACCAGGTTTGTGTGCCCACCAAGGGAAGCTGGAACAAGAGATCTGATCAGCCATATCTTCATTAAACAACCAATTCTATAGCACAGCAGATCTTTAGCAGTCAGTTGTCTTTCAGTAGAACCATGAGTCCAGTGTCTTAACAACAAGCCCTCTACACAAGCCACAGTACAGGATATGGCTACTCTTGCAGAATCTCTTTATTATGTGAAATTGTACAGCTGTCTTTTTTTGGGGGGGGGTGTTATGTATCTTATTGAAGACCTTTTTGAATCTCCATTCTCTGCTTAGTTTTAAGGTGATTCATGGTGTTGCAGCTTACTGCTTTCATGAAATAATTGCTCTTCCACATGAAACTTTGTTTCTTTCATCTTCATCTTATGAGTTCTATCAAATTTATGCCTCTCCAATTAAATTTCAACACCTCCTTCGTTTATGCATAAAATTCAAAGCATGCACAAGTATTAAATACCACCGTGGAACTCAAATTAAAAGGGGGATGAAGAGTAAGTACAAAACATGGAATGCCAACTTTCATCCCAGTCTGGTCATCGCCAATAGTTTATCTCTCACAAACTCCCTTTGTTTTTTTCATATAAAAATGTTAAGACATTGAGACAAAAGTATCATTGTTTATTGTAAAATTACATAAAANTCCTAATAATTAAAGAACATGATACANTGTGTTTACAGTTTTGCTTTGCTTCTTATATCTTCCAGTATGGAATGGCAAAATGTCTCAGATGTACATAGGGCTCTTGACACCAGTCCTACACACATGCCTTTGAATCCTGGAACCTACACAGTGGAAATCAATAATCAAATCCCACAAGTTGTTTCTTGGCTTCCACATGCATCATTGTATGAGTATCCACCTCTCTCTCTCTTGCTCCCTCTCTCTTTCTCTCCCCCACACATACAACACAAATAAATGGAAAAATATTTAAAATAATTAGGTCTGCCCTGGTCCATCTGGGGGTCACCCAAGCCCCCAAATTCACAGGGAACCCCTCCACCTGATCATAAAATATCAGTACTTCTCCAGAACCCACCAAACTTCACCCCAACAGCCCCTCATCTCTTCATCATTCTATCCCAACCCACATCTCTGGCAGAGGACCCCTGCTCTACCAGAGGCCACACTGGCACTCAGAATCTCAGAGGATCCTCTATAGACCAAAGGCCACTCTGGTTCTCAGAACTCTAGCCCTCAACTCCAGCAAAACTCCCTGCTCAAACAGATGCCACCAATCCATCAAAAGTCCAGCCCCCAACTTGAATGCAGACCCTCTACTTAAGTACAGGCCTCTTCAGCCAGAAGAAAAGAGAGAAACAGAGACCACGGGGTGGGGGGAACACCTGTCCAACAAAGACAAACTCAGAAACCAGCACCTAGACCTATAACCACCCCAAACCCAGATACATAGACACCATTGTAAGAACACAATCAAGATCCAGGGCAATATTTTACCACTTGAGCTCAGCTATCCTATTACAGCTGAAACACAAGGAAACAACCCTAAAACCAACTTTATAAAGATGATAGAGGTCCTTAAAGAAGAAATGAATAAACCCATTAAAGAAAAAGAGGAGAAGGCAAACAAAATATTGGAAGAAAGTGATAAATCCCTTAAAGAAAGTCAAGAAAAAACAAATAGTTGAAGGAAATGAAACTGTTCAAGACCTGAAAATGAAAATAGAAGCAATAAAGAAAACACAAACTGAGGGAATTATGGAAATGGAAAATCTAGGTAAGCAAACAGAAACACAGATGCAAGTATCACTGATAGAATATAAGAGATGAAAGAGAGAATCTCAGTAATTGAAGATATGATAGAATAAATAGATACATTGGTCAACAAAAATGTCAAATCTAAAAAAAAAAAAATCCCTGACACAGAACATCCAGGAAATATGGGACACCATGAGAAGACCAAACCTAAGAATAATAGGAATAGAAGAAGAGAAGAATCCCAGCTCAAAGGCCCAGAAAATACTTTAAACAAAATCATAGAAGAAAATTTTCCTAACCTAAAGAAGGTCATGCCTAAAGGTACAAGAAGCATACAGAACACCAAATAGAATGCACCAGAAAGGAAAATCCCCTCAACACATAGTAACCAAAACACTAAATATACAGAACAAAGAAAGAATATTAAAAGCTGCAAGGGAAAATGGCCAAGTAATATATAAAGGCAGATCTACTAGAATTATACTTGACTTCTCAAAGGAGACTCTAAAAGCCAGAAGTGCCTCGACAGATGTTCTGTGGACTCTAAGAGACCATGGATGCCAGCCCAAAGTACTATCCCCAGAAAAACATTCAATCACAATAGGTGNAGAAAACAAGATATTCCATGACAAAGTCAAATTTAAACAATATCCATCTATAAATCCAGCCCTACAGAAGGCACTAGAAGGAAAACTCCATCCCAAGGAGCTTAACTACACCCACAAAAATACAGGTAATAAATAATCTCACACCAGCAAAACCCTAACAAGGGAAATACACACACAGAGACACCCACCCACCCTAACCTACCTACCCCCCATACAACCAACAACAACAATGTAATAACAGGAATTAACAATCATTGGGCAATGATATCTCTCAATATCAATGGACTCAATTCACCAATAGAAAGACACAGGCTAAGATACAAAAATGGGATTCATTCCTTCTGCTGCATATAAGAAACACATCTCAACATCAAAGATAGACATTCTCTTAGGGTAAAGGTTTGGAAAAAATTTTCCAAGCAACTGGACCTAAGAAACAAGCTGGTGTAGTCATTCTAATATCTCACAAAATAGACTTTAAAGCAAAGCTAATAAAAAGAGATAAGGAAGGACACTTCATACTCAAAGAAAAAATCATCAAAGATGACTTCAATTCTTAACATCTATGCCCCAAACACAAGGGCACTCACNTTTGTAAAAGGAAACTCTACTAAAGTTTAAATCACACATCTATCCTCATACATTGATAGTGAGAGACTTCAATACCCCAGTCTCACCAATGGACAGGTCACCCAGACAAAAACTAAACAGAGAAATACTGGGACTAACAGATATTATGAACCAAATGGACCTAACAGATATCTACAGGTCATTCCATCCAAATAGGAAAAAATACACCTTCTTCTCAGCATCTCATGGAACATTCTCAAAAGTTGAGCACATACTCAGTCACAAAGCAAGTCTCAACAGATAGAAGAAAATTGAAGTANTTCCCTGTATCCTATCAAACCAACATGGTTTAAAGCTGCATATTAACAACAGGAACAACAGAAAGCCTACACACTCATGGAAACTGAACAACTCTCAAATGAATTAGCACTGGGTCAAGGAAGAAATAAAGATATTAATGGCTTCCTAGAATTCAATGAAAATGAATGTACAACACACCCAAACTTATGGAACACAATGAAAGCAGTGCTAAGTGGAAAGTTCATAGCACTTAGTGCCTGCATAAAGGAATTGGTGGGATCTCATACCAGGAACTTAACAGCATACATGAAACCTCTAGAACAAAAAGAAACAAACACACCCAAGAGGAGTAGACAGCAGGAAATAAACTAAGGACTGAAATCAATAAAATAGAAACAAAGAGAACAATCAATACAAACCATCAATGAAACAAAGAGTTGGTTCTTTGAGAAAATCAACAAGATAGACAAACTCTTATCCAAACTAACTAAAAGACACAAAGAAAATATCTAAATTAACAAAATCAGAAAAGCAAAGGGGGACATAACAACAGACACCAAGGAAATCCAAAGAAGTATTAAGTCATATTTCAAAAAACTGTACTCTACAAAATTGAAAAATCTAAAAGAAATGGACAGTTTTCTTGATAGATACCACTTACTAAAGTTAAAGCAAGATAATCAATTTAAATAGATCTATAAATCTTAAGGAAATAGAAGCAGTCATTAAAAGTGTCTCAATCAAAAAAAGTCCAGGGCCAAATGGTTACAGTGCAGAAGTCTACCAGACTTTCAAAAAGGAGCTAATGCCATTCCTACCCAAATTATTCCAAAATAGAAACAAAAAGAACATTGTCATATTCATTTTATGAGGCCACAGTCACGCTGATACTCAAATCACACAAAGATTCAACAAAGAAAGAGAATTACAGACCAATTTCCCCCATATAATACTGATGCAAAAATACTCAATAAAATAGTTTCAAATTGAATGCAAGAACTGCTCGAGTCCATGAGAACATATGGAAGANGGCAACTAATATTCAACAAGTCAACCCACCAGATGAATAATTCTCTGATGTGGAGCTCCACTAGGCATGTACTGTGGGGTCAGAGACAATGAATAACATTTGCTTCTGTTTGTAATTTTTCTCATGTTCCTAAAAACAGCTATAGGGTTCTTCCCATGGCCTATTGATAGTGTGTTTTTCACTTACTGTGTACATTTAATTCTGTGAATTGACAGAAAGATAATTTCTTCTTATACTGTGTAATTTTGGTGAATAAAATATATTTTCATACCAGGCCTTTGTTTCACAGCTTCAAGACAATTACATACAATTAGCTGATTAAAAACCTCAGAGGAAATTCAAAGTAGACCAGTTGCCCCTGCAAATAAATGCACAAGGACAAATTCCCAGGTGTCTGATTATTGAACTAAGGTCAGGCATAAAGCAACTTTGGTGTTAGTTCCTTGCTTGCTAAACTCTGGCTGATAACATTAAGATATAACTCACTGCACAAATTCCTCAGCAATTAACTCTCTGCATGAACTCCTAATCTTAGTTTTATGATTCAAGACCCAAGGTTCAGCCAACTAACTGTTTATTGTTTAGGTCCTGAAGTTTACAAAAGTGACAGAATAGCAATTAATCTGGAGTTGCATGTAGGGTAGGATAATATATTTTAAGATTTGGGATACTTTTAATGTCACTGTCACTTGGGAAAAGTGATGAGCATTTGGTGATAAGTCCCCTGCTAAGCATCCCCCCAACCCTGCCTTCACTTTACTGCCTGCACACCAACGGTCCTGGCTGANGGCTGAGCATTGTCATGGTTACTCACTCCCAGCCAAACTTCTTACATTCTCTGGACAGTGCAACAATCCAAGCCCAAGAGAAACTAATATATTAAAATGTTAGCTCAAAATGTTTATCACATTTAGAAATATAGAACACAATGTACAATTTCTCTATTTTCTAGGCCCCTAACATTTTAACTTTTTAACTCACTTTATAGGCTGTCTCTTTAACAAGATAGCAAAATAGCTGGATTCTCCTTCACAGCCACAGCTGCCTCACTAATCAAAAATCTGACAAGATTTTTTCACGTGTGTTATCAATATGGCTCTGCTTCTTATTGTTTACTCAAGAAATGTAATATGTCCCTGAAATGTAACTCTTATATTGTCTAAAACTTTCTGTTGGGAATATATACTGTGTAAAGAAAAAGAGAAAGAGGAATTTCAAGATGGAATAATAACTGTCTCTTATACACATCTAGATGTGTATAAGAGACAGGAATATATACTGTGTAAAGAAAAAGAGAAAGAGGAATTTCAAGATGGAATAATAAAGAAAGTCCCCATCAGAATGTGTATGTTCATATCCTACACCTCAGATAAAAAAGTTTAGTTCTTGCCAACATCGTGGATTTTTCTGCAAATCCTGTATGTGGTCTTGGAGCTGGTTTTCTGAAACTTCAATAAAAAACACATAAAAAAGACCTTCCACCATGATCAANTAGGTTTCATTGCAGAAAACCTGTCAATATAACCTATGATATAAATAAACTGAAAAAAAAACACACCTGATCATTCATTAGATGCTGAAAAACCTTTGATAAAATCCAACACCTCTTCATGATAAAAGTCTTGGAAAATCAGGGATACAAGGGACATATCTAAACATAATGAAGGCAATATACAGGAAGTCAACAGCCAGCATCAAATTAAATGGAGAGAAACTCAAAGAGATTCCACTAAAATCAGGAGCAAGACAAGGCTGTCCATTCTCTCCATATCTATTCAATAAAGTATTTGAAGTTCTTGCTAGAGCAATAAGATAACTAAAGGAGATTAAGGAGATATAAATTGGAAAGTAAGAAGTCAAAATATCACTTTCACAGATGATGTGCTAGTGTGCATCAGCAACCCCAAAAATTCTACCAGGGAACTCCTACAGCTGTCGAACATCTTCAATGAAGTGGCTAGATATAAGATTAACAACAANAAAAAATCAGTAAGCTTCCTATATCCAAAGAATAAATGGGCTGTGAAAAAAATCAGGGAAAGAATGACCTTCACAATAGCCACAAGTAATATAAAATATCTTGGGATAACTCTAACAAAGCAAATGAAAGACCTGTATGACAAGAACTTCAAGTCTTTGATGAAAGAAATTGGAGAAGATATCAGAAGATGGAAAGATCTCCTATGCTCATGGATTAGTAGAATTCACATAATAAAAATGGCAATCTTACCAAAAGCAATATACAGATTCGATGCAATCCCCATCAAAATTCCAACACAATTCTTTACAGACCATGAAAGAACTTCATATGGAAAAACAAAAACTCAGGATATCTAAAACAATTCTGTATAATAAAAGAACTTCCAAAGATAATATCCTCCATGATTTCAAGCTGTACTACAGAGATATGGTAATTTAAAAAGCAATGTATTGGCATTTAAAAAATAAAGTCTGATCAACGGAATTGAATCAAAGACCCAGGTGTAAATCCACATATCTATGGCCACCTGATTTTTTTATAAAGAAGCCAGAAACATACAATGGAAAAAAAGAAAGCATTTTCAACAAATGTTACTCGTCTAACTGGATGTCAACATGTACAAGAATGCAAATAGATCCATATCTATCACCATGAACAACACTTAAATCCAAGTGGATCAAAGACTTTAACATAAAGCCAGATGTACTGAACCCAACAGAAAGTGGGGAATAGTCTTGAATGCACTGGCACAAGAGACACCTTCCTGAACAGAACACCAATAGCACAGGCACTAAGATCAATAATTAATAAATAGGATCTCATGAAACTGAAAAGTTTCTATAAGGCAAAGGATACCATCAATAGGACAAAAGGGCAACCAACAGAATGGGAAAAGTTTTACTAACCCCATATCTTATAGAGGGTTAATATCTAAAATATATAAAGAATTCAAAAAATTATATATCAAAGAACCAAATAATCCAATTAAAAAGTGGAGTACAGATCTAAANGGAAGAGTTCTCAATACAAAAATCTCAAATGGTCGAGAATCAATTAAAGAAATTTTCAGCATCCTTAGCCATCAAGGAAATGCAAGTCAAAACAACTCTGAGATTCCATCTTACACCTGTCAGAATGGTTAAGATCAGAAACACAAGTGACAGCTCATGCTAGAGAGGATGTGGAGTAAGGGGAACATTTCTCCATTGCTGGTGGGAGTGCAAACTTGTACAGCCACTTCGGAAGTCAATATGGATGTTTCTCAGAAAATTGGGAATAGATCTACCTCAAGACCCAGATACATCATCCCTGGGTGTATAACCAAAGGATACTCCATCCTACCACAAGGACATGTGCTCAACTATGTCCCTTTCAGCTTTATTCATAATAGCCAGAAACTGGAAACCACTCAGATGTCCCTCAACTGAAGAATGAATAAAAAAAGTGTGGTACATTTACACAATGCAGTATTATTTAGCTGTTAAAAACAATAACATCATGAAATTTGCAGGCAGATGGATGGAACTAGAAAAAAATCNTCCTGAGTGAGGTAACCCAGACCCAGAAAGACAAGCGTGGTATGTACTCACTTATAAGTAGACATTAATTCTAATGCAAAGGATAATAATGCTGTGATCCACAGACCCAGAGAAGCTAAGTAACAAGGAGGGCTCGAGGTAGGACGCATGGATCTCTTTGGGAAGGGGAAATAGAATAGATGTCTCAGGTGGACTAGAGGAGACTGGGGATGGGAATAGGAGAAATAAGGTGGGTAAGTGGGGAGAGAGAGTGCTGGAAGAGATGACTGGAACTGAGAGGGCACTTCAGGGGGTGAGGTTGAAATCCAGTGCAATGGAAACTTACAGGCATCCATGAGGGTGACCCTAGCAAAGACTCCTAGCAATGGGGAATAAGGAGTCTGAATGGGCCTTCTTGTGTAAGCAGGCAAGGCTTCCTTCCAGTGGAGGGATTGGTACACCAACCAAGCAACAAAATTTTAGATGTACAATTTGTCCTACCTGCAAGATGTGCTGGGGTAAAGGTGGCATAGACCTTGTGGGAGTGGCCAACCAATGACTGGTCCAGCTTGAGACCCATGTCATAAGAGGGAGCCTAACACTGATACTGCCTGCATGACCAGGAATCAGAGTCTAGATGGTCCAAAGACCTAGGATAGAACCAAAAATGACCAGCAAATAAGAAAAAAAAAAGCCAATGAAATGATTCTCAATGATATTCTGCTATACTCATAGACCCGAGCCTAGCATAATCATCATCAGAGAGGCTTCATCTAGCAACTGAAGGGAGCAAATACAGAGACCCACAGTCAAACATTAGGCAGACCTTGGGGTAGCCTGTGGAAGATGGGAAGGAAGGATTGTAGGAGCCAGAGGGGTCAAGGACACCACAAGAAAACCCACTGAATCAACTGGGAGTTTCACTGATAGGGGCTCACAGAAACTGAACTGACAACTAGGGAGCCTGCATGGGTCTGACCTATGCCCTCTGCATACATCCTGTGGTTGTTTAGCTTGGGGTTTTCGTGAGACTCCTAACAGTGGGGGAGGGGAGTATCTCTGATTCTTCTGACTGCTTTCTGGACCCTTTTCCTCCTACTGGGTTTCCTTGTTCAGCCTTAATATGAGGGGATGTGTCTAGTTTTATTATAACTTTATGTGCCATGTTTTGTTGATATCATACTATCCAGTGAGGACTATAGCAACACTTCCCCTACAGTGTGATCAACAGAGAGATTACGGTTTGTCCTCCTTTTGAATGTGCTTGCTTACTATTCTAGTGTTTGAGTTTCAGACTGAATGACTTCCTTGCCCAAAACTTTCCTAGGTTCTCTAGAGTTTCTTTTTTTCTTCTGTGTCAACTCATACAAGAAACACACATATCCATGGAAATAAACATGAAGTCACTACCTACCATTTTCACATTCCTTTCCATTTCTTAACATGCTTCCAAGTCTCTCCATTATTTAGCCAACACATACACTCTAAGGACATTTTACACTCTTATCACTATGCTAGGTACTATCAGCATACATGTAGACATTACAGGTTTTCTCCATGAAGCAAAGTCCATCTAGTAGATTAGACAGACATACTCCCAAACACCATAGTGCATTGTGATTAAGCACTGGCAGTGAGGTTGGCACAGATGTGAAGATAATTCAGAAGAAAAAATGACAAAGATGGTAAACAGTTTGAAAATTGGAAATAATGATGAAGGGCAGAGGCTTGTGTGGCCATAACTAGAAATGTTAGGGAGCTTAGACNTGACATATTCTTCACCCTATACACACATATATATTCCTCATCCGCCATGCACAACTTCTGTTTAAGCAGTGCTTTTGCCTATCCATCCATTCACATGGTCTATCATTGACCTTGCTACTGTTTTCTCACACCTAGATCGCTACCACACCTGTAAAGGACATTCATATTCCAATCCTTCTCTAGTTATTTTCTTAGCCAATATCAATGTCAATGCAGACATTGGTAAAGTTCCATTACAGTTTCTGATCTCAATTGCAGGACCATCAGGCTAAATCCTCACATACACACATGTATGCGCACACACACACACACACACACACACCAGGAATACTTCTTCCTGGGCCTTTCAGTGCATCACATTTTCTATTCTAGATTCACAAACTCTTTGTAATACATTGCTATTAACACATTTCTCTTAATCCAGCTTTCACCATGTCAGATTTTTGAANTATGTCAATGCCACGACACTTTAATGTTTATTTTCTATTTTCTAGCCTTTCTTGTCTTGACTCCTGAACCTGTGAATGCTTTAATTGCAAGGCTCATCAATATACCTACATGAGCCCAGGTGGGCCTCCTGTAAGCTCTGCAAGAAACATGAAGTTAATCTCAGTCCAAACTATCTTATTTCTCTTACTCCCAAGGAGTTTGACACACCTTCAGAGAAGGAACAAATAGGTGTGATGGCATACTCACGGTTTAGCTCCAGCCAGCTCCTCAGGGTGACTGTCATCATTTCATTTTCACAGACTCACCATAGTTATTTCACAGGTCCACCTGTGTCCTCAGGTGTCATTACTAGCTATTTTAATGATCAACTTCAACAGATGAGGCAACCAATTCACAGGAAAGCAATGAGCATTACGCTAACACTGTTTCGGATTCCTCACCTTCTCCAGCCTGCATGGATCTGCCTGGATCTTTGCTTGTCCCATAGAGTTGTAACAGAAAGAGCAGCATCCACCTCCCATGATGGTCTGCCTTCATTCTGATTCTTTTTCCTGTCTTGTGCTAGCCAGGATTTAAAAAAAAAAAAATCAGCAGGTGAGGAGAGGAAGAGAAGGGGGAGAATGAGGGATAATTAGAGGGAGGGGGAAGAGAAGGGGAAAGGAGGAGAGGAGGGGGAGAGAGAGAGGAGAGAGAGAGAGAAAATTGGCTCATTGAATTATGGAGTGTGAAGTCTCAAGACCTACTACCCGCCAGCTGGAGAACCTCTAAAGATGCTGGTGTAAAGAGTCCAGGCTCAATCTGAGAAGCAGAGGAGCCGATGATGTACCTCCCAGCTGGAGGTCAAAGGACTGAGAACTGTGGGGATTGTTACTTACTGGAGTAATTCCTGGGGTCTGAAGCAGGTGAACCAAATCTGTGACTGCTAGAAGGGAGATAGATGCCCTTTTAGGAGTGTGCACATCCTCCTTATGCTGTCTCTTCATCTCCCTAGACCCGCCTTATTCACATAGGCTGAGGGGGGTGGTGCTTCATTTCCTTCACTTGATCAAGCTGACACAATGGCACTACCCCACTCCTATATCCTTCTCTACCCAATGCACCAACCACCCTGCCTGTTCTGAAGTCACCCTTGTATTTTCAGCAAATTAGCATATATAAACTTCTCTTCTAACAAAGAGACCCTATTCTGATTGTTTCCATTTCTAGTNTTTTCTCCCTNCATCTTCTTAATTCCAACTACCTGCTAAGAAAATACTATGCGTTGTTAGGCCCCACTTTACCAATTAGTGACTATAAAACCTCTCATACATGTAAAAGAAAGTGCATAGACAAGCATAAATCATTGAAACGTATCCACTGATCAGCTTAAGAAACAAAATATTAGCAATGACTTCAAAATAANCTTGCTCCAGATAAAGGTAATTGTGAATTTTTGCTTGTTTTCAATTTATTTAAAAATATTTAATGTGTCATGTCTGTATGTNTGCCTGTATGTCACATGAGTACAGGCAGAAGACAGCATTGGAGCTCTGGAAGCTGAAGTCACAGGTGATTGTAAACTGCTCAACATTAGTGCTAAGAATTGAACTCAGGTCCCCTGAAATGGAAACACATGTTCTTAATCACTTAATCATTTCTCCAACCCTTGTTTTTATTTTTCTTTTTAATTTATACATGCCTAAACAATACATGTATTACNTTACAGATGTAGGTTTATAAACTCTATCAATACTCTCAGATTTCTATGGCTTTGTTAGTTTTGCACCTGATCAGCTNTGTGAGATATACCTATGTTCATACAGAACAGCTTTGATTCATAGTCATTAAATATATTGTACATCAACTTTTTTTCATGTTGTTCTATTATTGCATGAAACCGTGGATTTTATAAGTTAAAAATACTGGACTTCAGTAATTGAATGCTGCTGCCAACATTCTTGTACATGACTCTTTATGTCCTCTCTGAGTTTCTTTAAATTTGTGAACCCAGGAACAACTTCATATTTACTACAGCACGATAAATTAGTTCTCAGAATGATTATTCTGATCTGTCTTCACTGTCAAAATGCAAATATTTGCTTTTTCTGTTGTTAAAATCCCTCTCTTTGAGAGTCATAAACAATGTCTGCCCCTGCTCTACCAAAGCTCACTCTGGGAAAACAATGAGTTGATAAGGCATCCTTAGAGAACAATGGATGAGGGACTATGGTCAGTAGTATGTGTGACTTTATGTAACTACACTGCAAGGAATGCATCCTGCANGGATGATGACTCCCCATGGCTGGGCAGATGGAGTTTCCTCTCCTAATCCTCCCTGGCCTCATCTAGNCTTACAGAGACCAAGAGACCACATGCAATCAGAGAAGACTTGGATACAACCAGTCAGGAGTGAAAGATGGATACTCAGGTGAGGGTACCATGACCTTCCCAAACTCTCCAACAGGGAATGTAAATAATGAATAAGCTCCACTGTGATCATCTTTGGTCAGCAGGCCCAGCCCGAATCCTGAGGATGGCCATGCTTTGGCTCAGAAGATACTCTTGCATGACAGTTTCATCCTCAACAATATTGTCATGTATTTTTCCTATGGCATACATGTACATGAGAATCAGAATTATGTTTTTAAATTTTGTTCTATTAGTGATGAAATTGAACAGTATTTCATGCTTTTATGTATCATATCATTTATGTTCTCTCTTCATTAAATTCATGCTCATTTTTTAATTTTAAAATTATTAATAAGTTATTTGTAAGTACTGTGTCTTAANGATAAAGATGGCAAATGTATCTTTTCCTTTGTCACATGTATTTCATCCTTAACTTTTATATATTTATTTACTTTGACAGGGTTTCATTATATGGCCCAGGCTGGCCTTAAAGTTGTGTCTCCAGTCTCTACCTCCCAAATGCTGGGATTACAGNGTATATGCCACCAAACACAAATGTAGGAAGGCTTTTGCTAACCAATTCTCAATTTATCAATTTATTTTCTCTTCTCTTTCTAAAGAAAGTTTTCCCTCTTCCATGATCATCTAAATATTTTCTGGTTTTTTATCTAAAACTTTTGAAATTTTGGCTTTTATATTCAGTTATTTATATATAGCATTTTATGAGAAATGTGAAGCATAAATCCATTTTCATTAAAATAATGGATATTACTCCTGCCTGCCCAGCCTGTAAAGTGAGATCAACTTCCAGGTGCACTGGTTCCCGCTAAAACTCGGTTTTGGGGGATCTGCTCCCACAGAAGCACTTGCCCCTTTGAACTTCCATTTCATGTTGAGAACAAAAAGACAATCCACCTGGTATTAGTTGTTATGTGGTGCTGTGTTATTCATTAAATGGCACTGTTTACTGTTCGAGAAAAGCCACAAGGCACAACAAAACCCACTATGAGTTTATTAGGGGAAGAGGACCAGAGGGATGTGCTTAGGCCTATGAAAGCTCATGCAGGGAGAGAGGGGAAGGTACATGGGATCCGACTTTTATGGATTCCCCCACACATGCGCATATGGGCTTACGTAGCTACGCCATGCATGCGCATAGATTACATGATCACACTGTGCACAAATTACATGACCATGCAGGACATATAGGACATAAGGTCCTGGGATGACTAAGCATCTTGCTGGCATACATGCAGTCATGTAGCTGGGGGCGTGGCTAGGAATTCTAACATTCCAGACTCTTTGTTCTTATAAAAGAATGGCACATGAATGGAATGGGGGCACCATGTCTCTCAAAACTGCTTCCAACTGACTCAGTGGGCATTGGTTAACNTTTGGGGGTAGGGAAGGGGGCTTTTGAGGTAGCCAGACATCCTCAGGTAGTGGATAGTCCTCTGCTGCTTTGGGAATCATCCATTGTCTTCTGCTGCTTCGAGCTCTGTGGCTGTTTGGGTTAGCAAGATGCTAGTGATGCAGAAGAGGGAGTTTAGAAAAATTTTACCTTGGAGGGGTTCGCTGAGAGGTCCCAGGGTGAGGGAGGGGGTCCTAGGACCAGGAAAGTTTGAATTATACTTATCTGAAGTGAATCTGAACTGTGCAGGTGGATTCAAACTGGCTCTGGAGCTCAGGAGAATTTTTAAACATATTAAGAAGCAGCCACAGGGAATGTAAAATCTTGAGCTGGTAGCCATGGTATTATAATATTTAGTACTCTGCTATCAGAATTTTATTGGTTAGTGTTAATGAGAGAGAGAGAGAGAGATAAATCTGGAACATGTCTTTAATTTTCACCTGAGAGGCTGGCAAGGGAAATGAAATGTTAGAGCTAGTAGGGTAGGTGGCTAGGAGGAGGAGGANAAGAGGCCCTGCTGACAAGTCTGGAGTAGGGCAAATGGGGGGAATAAATGAAATAAAGCTCCTATCTTGGCTAGAAAATCTCTTCCCATTAGGGGCACAGGGAAGGTTGGCACAACTAAAAATGTGTGAGTGAGAGGGATACCCTGAAAATACAATTAAGTGGTGGGGTCTGGTAAGATGGGTAAGATTGTCCCCCTACCCCAACAATAGGGAAATGAGAAAGAGAGGTGGGGCCCCAAAACTCCCTCAGGACTGAGTAAGTGGCTCTGGTGTCCAAAAGGAAAGAAACAGATTGTCCTGATATTGTAAGCCTACCCTAGATTCCCTTTAATTGCCAATCACCAAANCTGGAAGATTTGCTGGAGGGTGGTCTTCATTTGATGTCCCCAGGCCTTGAGGTGCATGGGGGCAGTCAGCTAACCAGTGTCCCCTCTTGGTGGCACTTTGTACAAGGCCCAGATGGTGGCCCATGTGGGGCAGGCCAGGCACAAGCCCAGTGACCTTCCCTACCACACTTAAAACAGGACCTGGAGGCCTTCAGGTGACCAGTCAGATAGCGTGTGCCAGCATTTGGCAGTCTTGTTTTTGGGCTTTCTCATCTCCCCAAAGACTTCTGCTTGTGGGGTCAGAGGCCCTCTTTTCACATGCTTAAGTTTAGCCCTGATATCGGGGAAGCTCTGCCAGACAAAGNGGGTCATAAGGAACTGTCTGCCCTCTGGGCTCTCAGAATCTAGTATATTGTAAGAGAGCCTTTGTAAGCCATTNTAAAAAATGAGACAGATTTTCTTCCTTATCTTGAATTACATTTTTTAGCTTTGCATAGTTTACTGNTTTGAGGGCATCCTTACAAAGACCTGCCAGGAGGCAGGTTATAAACCTATCCCTAGCTAGAGAGCCACCCAGGGTATTGTAATCCCAATGTGGGTCCTGATCGAGAATCGCCTTGGCCCTGGGTGGATGGGCAGCATTAGATTTGAGGAGGTTTAAGGAAGCAATAGTCTCATATGGTATGCATTCACCTTTTGTGGAGCAGATGTTAAATCCATTGTCAACTAGTAACCAAACTGACACATAAGACTGGACAGACTTGGTTACAGCAGTATTGGAATGTGGTCCTCAATTATAGTGGAAGACCTGGTAGAAAGATGAGGCTAGGATCATTGAATAATGAAGTAGGGCTAGAGGTATTTAAATTTCCCAAGACCAACTTCTTGGAGAGGGCAATTATGCTGATATACAAAGACAGTCTCCATATGATGATCACACCCTGGCTCTATGCCATGCACCAGCTTTGAATGCTTGGGACAAATTTGAAGAAGCTGGGCAAGGCAACCTAGTATGAGGAGTAGGGTCCCAAAAGCCAATAAAAGAGTTAGAGACAGACACTCCTTTCACTCTTAGGGGTCCCACAAGTGGACCAAGCTACACAACTGTTCCATATATACAGAGGACCTAGGTTAGTTCAATGGAAGCTCCACGGTTGTCATTCGGGCTCTGTGAGCTCCTATGAGCCCAGCTTAGCTGATTCTGTGTGTTTTCTTGTGATGTCCTTGACCCTTCTGGCTTGTACAATCCTTTGTCCCTCTCATCTGTAGGATTCCCCAAGCTTGGCTTGATGTTTGGCTGAAGGTCTTTACATCTGTTTCTGTGAGATGCCGGATGAAGCCTCTCTGATGACAATTTGGTTAGACACCAATCTATGAGTATAGCAGAGTATTGTTGAGCATCATTACATTGACAGTTTTTTTTCTCCAGTTGTGTTTGGTTCTATCCTAGATCTCTGGTTCATGCAGCCTCTGGGTCCTTGTACTCCAGGCAGTGTCAAGGGTGGGCTTACTCTTGAAGCATGGATCTCAGGCTGAATCAGTCATTGGTTGGTCATTCCCTCAATTTCTGCACCAGCCTTATCCCAGCACATCCCATAGGCAGGACAGACTTTGGGTCAAAGGTTATGTGGCTGGGTTAGTGTCCCAATGCTTGCAATGGAAGACTTGTCTGGTCACAAGAGATGGGCAGTGCAGGATACATGTCCCCTATTGCTAGGAGTCTTAGCTGGGGTCATCGATGTAAATTCCTAGGAGTTTCCCTTGCACCAGGTTTCTACTTGGCCAGGAAATGTGTCATCTTCCCAGTCTCTTTTAGTGCCCTTCCTCTCTATCTCCCCAACCTTATTTCTCATGTTCCCATCCCCAGCCACCCACAATCTACTCATGAAATCCCTTCTATTTTCCTTTCCCAGAGAAATCTCAGTGTNGCACCTTGAAACCTTCTTGTTTCCTAGTCTCTCTGGGTCTGTGAGTTGTAGCATGGCTATCCTTTACTTTACAGCTAATATCCACTTATAAGTGAGTACATACCATGTTTCTTTTTCTGGGTCTGGGTTACCTCACTCAGGATGATTTTTTTTCTAGTTCTATCCATTTGTCTGCAAATTTTTTGATGTGATTGTTTTNAAAAGCTAAGTAATACTCACTGTGTAAATGTACATTTTCTTTATGCATTCCTTGGTTGAAAGACATCTAGGTTTTCTCTAGTTTGGGGCTTTTATGAATACAGCTGAAATGAACATAGTTGAGCACATGTCCTTGTGGTAGGATAGAGCATGCTTTGGATATATGCCCAGGAATATCTGAGTCAGTATATCTGAGTCTTGAGGTAGATGGATTCCCAATTTTCTGAGAAACTGCTATATTGATTTCCAAAGTGGCTACGCAAGTTTGTACTCCCACCAACAATGAAGGAGTGTTCCCCTTGATCCACATCCTATTCAGTATGAGCTGTTACTTCTGTTATTGATCTTAGCCGTTCTGACAGGCATTAGATGAAATCTCAGAGTTTTTTCATTTGCATTTCCCCAATAGCTAAGGATGTTAAACATTTCTTTAAATGTTTCTTGGCCATTTGAGATTCTTCTGCTGAGAATTCTGTTTAAATCTNTACCTCATTTTTAAATGGGATTGTTTGGTATTTTGATGTCTAGTTTCTTGAGTTATTTATATATTTTGGAGATCAGTCCTCTGTCAGATGTGGGGTTGGTGAAGATATTTTCCCATTCTGTAGGCTGCCATTTTGTTTTATTGATAGGGTCCTTTGCCTTACAGAAGATTTTCAGTTTCAGAAGGTCCTATTTATTAATTGTCAATCTCAGTGTCTGTGCTACTGGTGTTATATTCAGGAAGTAGTCTCCTGTACCAATGGGTTCAAGGCTACATCTCACTTTCTCTTCTATCAGGGTCAATGTAACTGTATTTATGTTGAGGTCTTTGATCCATTTAGACTTGAGTTTTGTGCAGGGTGATAGATATGGATCTATTTGTATTCTTCTACATGCTGCNATCCAATTATGCCAGCACCATTTGTTGAAGATGTTTTCTTTATTCCCATTGTATATTTTTGGCTTCTTTGTCAAAAATCAGGTGTTCATAAGTGTATAGATTTATGTCAGGATCTTTGATTCAATTCCATTGATCCACCTGTCTGATTTTATTATACCATTCTGTTTTTATTACTGTAGCTCTATTGCAGAGACTGAAGTCAGGGATGGTGACACCACTGGAAGTTCCTTTATTATACAGGACTGTTTTAGCTATCTCAGGTTTTTTGTTTTTCCATATGAAGATGAGATTTACTCTTTCAAGGTTTGTAAAGAATTGTGTTGGGCTTTTGATGAGGATTGTGAATCTGTAGATTGCTTTTGATAAGATTGCCATTTTACTATGTTAATCCTACCTATCCATGAACATGGGAGATCTTTCCATTTTCTGATATCTTCTTCAATTTCTTTCTTCAGAGACTTAAAGTTCTTGTCATACAGGTCTTTCACTTGCTTGATTAGTCTTACCCCAAGATATTTCATATTATTTGTGGCTATTGTGAAGGATGTTGTTTCCCTAATTTCTTTCTCAGCCCATTTATCCTTTGTATATAGGAGGGCTACTGATTTTTTTTTTTTAGTTAATCTTGTATCCAGCCACTTCACTAGAGGTGTCTATCAGCTGTAGGTGTTTCCTGGTAGAATTTTTGGGGTCCCTTATGTATACTATCATATCATCTGCAAATAATACTTTGACTTCTTTTCCAGTTTGTATTCTCTTGATCCCCTTCAGTTGTCTTATTACTCTAGCTAGAGCTTCAAGTACTATATTGAATAGATATTGAGAAAGTGGATAGCTTTGTCTTGTTGATGATTTTAGTGGGATTGGTTTGAATTTTTCTCTTTTTAATTTGATGGCTATTGGCTTGCTGTGTATTATTTTTATTATGTTTATATATGTCCCTAGTATTCCTTATCTCTCCAAGACTTTTATCATGAAAGGGTGTTGGATTTTGTCAAAGGCTTTTTCAGCATCGAATGAATAATCATGTGTTTTTTTTCTTTCAGTTTATTTCTATGGTGGATTACATTGACAGATTTTTTATATGTCAAACTATTCCTGCATCTCTGTGATCAAGACAACTTGATCATGGTGGATGATCTTTTCATTGTGTTCTTGGATTCAGTTTACCAGTATTTTATGGAGTATTTTTGCATTAGTAATCATGAGGGAAATGGGCCTGTAATTCTCTTTCTTTGTTGGGGTTTTGTGTGGTTTAGTATCAGGGTGACTGTGGCCTCATAAAAAGGATTTGGCAATGTTCCTTCTGTTTCTATTCTGTAAAATATTTTGAAGAGTATTGGTAATAGCTCTTGAAGAATTCTTGTAGAATTCTGTGGTAAAACTGTCTGGCCCCAGCTTTTTTGGTTGAAAGACATTTAATGAGTGCTTCTATTTCCTTAGAAGTCAGATGTAATTCTCATAAGTCTACCTTTATATGTTACTTGGCCTTTTTTCCCTTTCAGCTTTTAATATTATTTCTTTATGTTCTGTATGTTTAGTGTTTTGACTATTTTGTGGTGTAGGGATTTTC
>LZPO01017927.1:39516-56656 GCA_001675575.1 Neotoma lepida | reverse complement strand
TAGATGATAGGTAGATATAGATAGATAGATAGATAGATAGATAGATAGATAGATAGATAGATAGATAGGAAGGATATAATGGATGGATAGATAGACAGACAGATATGATGGATGGATGGATGGATGGATGGATGGATGGATGGATGGATGGACAGATAGATAAACAGATATGATAGATAGATAGATGAGAGAGATGATAGACAGATGACGGAGCTATCAGCAACACAGCATGCTAAGTATCAGTAACCTTGTAGTCAACTGGAACTGCAACACTCTCGTTGCTTTGCCTAACAGCAGGGTGTAGTACTGAATATGTAGTGGTAGTCCTAAAAAATTCAGAATTCAAAGTATCGTTTCTGTGCTGGGAAGAGTCTGGGGACCTGATCTTGAAATCCAAGAACCTAAGTGAAGCTGAATGCAATAATTAATTCATCTGTAATCCTACTACTCCCATGCGGTGAGATGAGAGGTGGAGACAGGGGGGTGATGGAAGCTTGTGAGCCAGTTATCCTGCCATATGCAGTGTGACAGCAAACAACAGAGACAGCCTGCCTCAAACAAGGTCTAATGGTAGGACTATCACCAAAGGTTGCCCCCTGACCTCTACACACAAGTTGTGACACATGTGGACCTATATACATGTGCATGTTATATCACATATTGTAAATACACAAATGCAAACAGGCATACACATTCTTACCACACACACATACAAATGTGGCTTCTGCTGGGATTGTGTCACTTTTTAAATATCATAAAGTAAAAAGCAGTTAAGTTAAATTACTGTAAATTGAAAACCATCTGTATATATGCATACTATATACACAAACATAAATCTGTACATTGCATATTTTCACTAAATATTGTTAGAATAAGCATTATATATTCAAGGACTATTATTTAGATATTCTTTTAAAACAAAAAGAAATAATACAAGCCAAAACATATTTTTGCTTTCCCAATGGGCTGTCCTGCAGCTATCTGGTAAACAAACCATTTTCAAGACAATTCTTTTCCATCTTATTTTGTAAAAGACAAAAGCTTTTTCTGTAAATGGCCCAAAGCAAAGCACTTCATCTTTGATGGGTCACAAAGTCTCTTTCTCTACTAATCAACTCTGCAATTTCAACTTAGACCCAGCCCTAGAAAACACCTAAGCCCGCATGTACAGTTAGTTATATTCTGATAAAACTCCATTTACAAAAACAGAAAGCCCAAGAGAGACCCTGGGAAACAGGAAGTTGCCAATGTCTGGTTTAGAATATGATGAAAAGATATTCACTACAGTGGTGGGAAGGAGAGCCCATGAGAGCTAGTGCAAACATAGTTAAATCAACTTGTTCACACGTGCTTGTTTTTCTATACTCATTCTTCCCCAAACCCTGAAATACGCTATTTTTACGTATTTGTGTGTGCAAGTATACAGGCACATGTACATGCCTGTGTGCTAGTCAAAAGACAGCCTTAGATGTCCTTCCTCGGATGCTTTCCTCCTGGTTTTCGTTTTGTTTTGTTTTGCAATCAAGCCAACTATGGTTGATACCTATTTTCTCTTAGTTAAATAGGAATTTAACTCAGGGACACAAGCACACAAAACAAAACTTGTTTTGTTTTGTTTTAGATAGCATCTCTCACTAGCCAGGAACTTACTAAGTTAGCCGGACTTGCTGAACGGTAGGCCGTGCGATCCTCCTGTCTCTGTTTCTCTATTACTGGGATTACAGGCAGGCATGTGCCATCATGCCTGGCCTTTTGTCTGTGGGTTCTGCCGAAGGAATGTAGCTCTTCGTGCTTGCAGGCAAGTGCTTTGCTAATGGATCCACATCACCAGCCCTATGCTATACATTTCATGGCTACAAACTTGACCTTACTTTACAACATATATGGAAAATCTAGAGAATGAGGCCAATATACATGATGCAAGCAGCTTAGAGCCATTCTTAGATGGCCTAAATTCATATGTGCCTAAAATCAGTATAACTACCATGCAACATGTTCAGCAGCCTCTGAATTCCTTTCTAGGTTCAGTTAGTTTTTGTTGAGTTGTTCACTTACAGCCAATGGTATGGGGTGTAAATAGATTCATAATTCTTTTTTTCATTTAACACGAATACAACCTAGTGAAAGAATTTTTCTCTCGTTTTAAAAGTAAGAAGATTGCTATGCAGAGATGTAAAGCACTCAATTGACTACTTTCATCAGGCAGTAGTGACAAGCTGTGAGTTCTTATTGGGCTGACTCTAGATTTGCAGTAAGTTCGGGTGGCCATGACACAAGACAGTATCTCCTGAAAGCCCATAAATCTGGGTGCAGTTTCACAAAATAATAAACACACAGAATGAGTTCCAGAAGCCACCACTTGTGTCCCTGAGTTAAATTCCTATTTAACTAAGAGAAAATAGGTATCGACCATAGTTGGCTTGATTGCAAATGCCAGGCTCTTTGAATTATTAGGAACCACAATGAAAAATTGATTACATTTAAAACATCCTGTGAAAAGTTTTACAATCACACATTAAGAAATGGTGTTAAGCAAATAAGAACTAATTGTTCTCAGCTGCACTGGTAATAACCTTGTCTGCCTTCCTGGTACAATGCATATTCATTTATTTGAGCAGGAAAAGTAAATAAAAATAAAAAGTCCCAGATCTCATTCACATTCAATCACTATAATTCTAAACTGCAAGTTGCCCTACTGAGGCAGGAGAGCAGTTCAACCACTAATACTTTCACTGACAAATGTCTGCCTATCCATGACTGTACTGAGACCATAAAGAAATCAACAGGGAACTGATATCATACATCATGTTGTAGGTGTGCATCAAAAAATTGCAATGTAAATTTGAGGGACAGAGTGAGTTATTTTAAGTGTCCCAATGAAGTTCAAATCAAAACAAATATCAAGGCAAGTGTATTTTTTGTCTTCACTCATGGCCAGCTATCAGCTGGCTGCAGAGTGATCCAGAGAACAAAACTACCACTTAATCACATTGACCTCATTAGTCGTGAATCATAAGGAGTGAGAACAGAGTAGTCTGGTCAGCTCCACACTGCACTCATGGAGTCTTTTTTCTATTTTATGATTTCTCTCCTGAACCAGTCAGAGTGGGTGAGGCTCTGCTGTAGTAGCAAACTGTGCCAAAATGTTCGGTTTCTTACAATTATGTATCCTTTCTCATTTGGGCAAAAGTGGACCTCTTTTGGTCCACTGGAGAGAGCTGATCACCTCTCCACATGAGAACTTACAACCATATTGTAACCACATCAGTGGGAAGCATATGCCTCAAGTGACTTTCACTTGAGTGGAGACTCTTAATTGGCTGATTGCTCTAATGTTGACTTGGAATGGTGTTTTTCTGTTCCAAAGTTTTGAAAGCTCCTTCATCTCAACAACAGAGCACATGACTAACACACTATCTTCATATGTCACTATCATTTATATTCTGATTAACTATTCTAAACTCTACTGACTATCACATCTTTGCAAATTTAAACCATTTCATCAGATAACCACACTCAGAAACACATGCTCTACCTCTGAGATCTTAAACTTGAAGATACCGTTTTCTGGTCCCATTTTACCATCTTTCCCTTTCTGATAGAGATGCAGTAGTATCAATCACAGTCCCTTCTCTGCTTGAGTTTAGAGGAATGGTGCAAAATGAACTATATATCTTAAAAGAGCTTATCTAAAACCCCAAAGCCCTTCAGAGGCTTCTTGTAGCGTGGTGACTTTAAAACACAGTTGTGCATTTCAGTCACTGTTTAAAAGTCCTGATGTCAGATGATATCACAAGTCAATTAAATAAAGGGTTTTAGTGTCAAGTGTCAGCATCCTTTTAGAAGCTCCTGGTGTGATTCCAATATGCAGAGAAGTTTGTAGCCATGGACCCAGAGTAGTAAGTCTAACTATAACAGGTGAACTATTTCAAGAGGGTGGTCAGTTCCCAGCACTCACAAGACAATACACAACTGTCTGTAACTTCAGTTGCAGAGGATCCCATGCCCTCTTCTGGCCTCTGCCGAGGGGCTTGTTTAATTGATAGCATCTCTCACTGAAGCATCTTCACATAAGCTAACGGAGAAATCCTTTCTGAGCATCTCTTCCCCCTGTAAGCATGTTATAACTCCTGGCATAGAAATGACATCTCAATCTATCCCATGGGAAATTCTATACTCTCTTTTCCTCTCAAACTAGAACTCTTCCACAGGCCAAAAAATGTCCAGAAGCATCACAAAATTCACTTATCTAAACTCAAACCCTTCTCACCCAGTGGTGTGAGGAAGCCAGCTCACAGGATCCAGTCATTAAATATTCAGAAATTTTGAGTACTGTTTCCCAATCATTATGTTAACTTGAAATCAGATATGATGAGACTATTTCTACTATAAAAGCTGGAAAACTTGCAAATCGAGGCTTCAAAATAGTAAAGCCAGTTTACTACTAATTTTATTAATTATAGGGTTTACAAAGTTTTTCAATTTCTTTATATTTGAATTTGAATTCCATTATAACATTAAGAACTCCTATTTTCTTCATTCTGCATTAAAAATCCAGAAGCTCAAAATGCTTGAACGCCTTGCCTGTTATAGCTAAGATTCAACCACCGAGCTGACTCCTGGTTTATAACCTCTTCCTAAAGCAGCACTTCACTTACAAGGTTAACCACTTGTAAACACAGGACAAAAGTTGTTATTTGTTTTTGTTTGCTTGTTTGTTTATTTGTTTGTTTTTGCTTGATTCATTCATCAACAAATACTTACTGACTACTCTGCTAGGGTCTAGGATTACCAACATAATAAGACATAGTTCTTGTTCTCAAGAACTTCACTAACTGAGAAAGAAAACCATCTCAACAGATAAATCAGAGCAGAATGTGATGTTTGAAACCCTGGGCCCTCATTTATTCTCTCCACTGGATGGAAGTCAGGCATGTATCCCCACGAATTGAGCTTCTAAAGTTAATGAAGATTTTCATGCAACCTGGAATAACACTTTGAAAACCCTGCAGCTTCATTCATCTCCATATGCATAGCTCCTGACACGATATTCCTGCACAGTGTATCCTTATCTATATCATGTGCTCAAAGATCAAGGACAGGCATTTTTTTCCTCCCAGTTCTACATCAAGCCATGCAAATGTATTGTCACTGCTTTCCTTGCATCTGCCAACAGGCAATATGTCAAATAAATAATTTAAACCAGCTGAGGCACTACAAGAAAACAAAGCCATCAGTCATCTTAGCTGCATTATTGATTGCCAATAACAAGATAGTTGCTAAGACAAATGACTGAACTATTACACTAGTGAGGTTTTAGCCTGTCCCAACTACATAAATCATGTGGAACTGCTTGTTGTTTTAAGGTGTGCAAACATATTCATAATCCCCCTTTTTTTGCTATTTATCTTCACTGACTCTTCATATGCAAAAATCTCAATTACTTAATTTACCCACCTACATATATATTTTTCTCTTTATCTCTCTAGGTAATAAGACATGATTGCTGCTTACACCCAATGGAAGATCACTTCTATTTATGCCTGTTCCTAAAAGATCTAGCTATTGGCTTAGAGATAAAAGAGAAGGAGTGAAATACAATGGCTTTAAAGAAATTTATCCAATTCAGATAAACCAAGGTTTATTGATCAAATAAGCACATGCATAGGTTCAGGAGTAGCTATTAGTTGTGTGAACTTGAACTTTGTATTGTTATCTTATTTTGGGTTTTCTTTACTAAGTGGAGATATTACTTGACCTTCTGACATCGTGGTGTTGCTGTGGAAATAAATGGAATTATGATAAAAGCCAGTTAGTAATGATGAAGCTTCAAGATAACTATCAGCTTGGTTTATCAATGTTCTGTGACTCGTGGATGTAGTTATTTTTTACAATAGAGTCTTCTCAGAAGAAGGGGCATAAAGACTGTAAGAGCCAAAGGTGATAGATAACTTCAAAGAAGTCATATTTTCTNGACACAACAGGGCAGTTGCACATATGAACTCAAAGACATTATAATAACATGCAGAAGACTTGAATAAACCCAAGCCAGACAAAATCCCAGTACGGAAAGGAGGGGCACAGGATAATTGTTCACATTTCAGAGATTTTGAAAAAAAGAGAGTCAGTTTGCTCTAATGTTGGGACCCCGGTAGGTCAACCACAATTCAGAGAAGGCAAGGGTAGTTGGGCAATACAAACCAAACTCAATAGGAAAAAAAGAAAAAGACTAAAACTCAAAGTTGGGTGGATATGGTGGTGAAGATGTAGAGAACAGATATAGGAGCTGATAGGAGAGGAAGGCTAAATAGAATCAAAATATAGTATATGAAAACTGTTCTGAAATGAACATGCCCATCTACATATTACCAAGAGGAGGTGAGGTTCTTTGATGTTCCAGAAATTGGATAATTCTAAGGGTATATATTTGCCAAAGTACTAACTAAAAGGATATGGAAAGGAGCAGAGGAATGTTGATGGAATGCAGGAACTTGACTATGATTCCCCTAGTAAGAAAGGGTACAGTACAAGAAAGACAGCCTAAAAAACTCCAAATAGCAAACTTGTGAAGATCAAACTACCTTGGGAAAAACAATGACTCTTTCACAGACAGTCAGTTCTGGGGAGCTTCATAGTAAGGAATCAGATCCATTCTGATATCTCCTTATTAGTCACACCCTGAAAGCAGCTAGGAGACAAAGGAGCTAGTACCTGTAACTTAGGTAGGTTAGTGTCCTGGGACAAAACCATATGGAAAGAATTGGAAGGAAAATGAATCTGGAGAGACAAAGGAGGGAATTCAGCACAAGAGGATAGTGGGAAACAAACTGTGTTAATTATCCAACAGCCAGGGATATTAACCACAAAGTCATAGTAGGCTTTTAATTCCCAAAGCCCCAACTGACTTGTCCTGAAGTCATGTCAACTTTATCTCTACCATTTCTCTCACCTACACTTCCTAATATTGACACTCTATACATCCTTGTACTAGGTAAAATCTTTTGAAGGCATATGTCAGAAAACAGCTCAATCTGGCTCAATCAATGAGGGATTTATTGGCTCCCTCACTGAAATCTCTATGAAAATTGTGCTTCTGCTGTGTTCTGACTCAGGAGTTTCATTATTTCATTAGTCTCTCTTTCTGTATTTCCTGTTTCATCTGCTTAGACCTCCCTGCTATGTAGGTGGTCTTCCCATTGGGGACTAGAATTGCTGTGACCCACTTAATACAGTTAAAGTTGGTAAAACAACAGAAGTGGTTCCCCTATCAAAGTAGAAGTCCCAAAACTGAGTCTTGTTGCCCTCAATAACTTAAAACAAGCTTCACTTCTTTGTAATGACTGTGACCAACATAATAGCCTAGTTCTCCGCGCTGGGTCAAGTATCTTCCCCAGAGATAAGTGGTATCAAGTACACATACATCCACACATAGGCACACACACTGAAAAGTTTGACTACAATGATGGTGTTTTCAGTTTTGAATTATTGAACAGTGCTTATCATAGAGATGAACATTGTTCAGCTCTTTTGGCAAAGGTTTCTTAAAAGGGTGATGTCTTCCTAAGAGGAATTCTGAGGAAGATTGGAGTGTGAACTCACACTAGCTTTATATCTTCTGTGTGTCTTATCCATTTCCTAATAGTACAATTGTCTTTATTTCTTTTTAATTTTTATTTTAGTTATTATTAATGTGTGACATTTATGCACATCCCTAGATTAAGTATACCTTTCCATACTCCAACTTTCATCTGTACCCTCACCCCATCTGCTCTTAAACCTTTCCACACTAGCATCTCACCTCTAATTTCATATCACATGTGATTTACTATTCCCCTTGGTTTGACTTCCTCTTGTGACTCCTTGCCATCATCCTGACCTCTATTCACATCAACATAAATGCAGAGGTCTAAGATTCCAAGCTCAGAAAACAGGTGTAAAAGACTTGAGTTCTCCATTTTCTGACATTATTTTGTTTCATTTTTATAATAAAGATGAAATAGAATAAGCTTAAGAGTTGGGCCAGTCTGACTTCAAATTCCATTCATTAATATTATTATACAGAATAAGTCATTTTCCACCTCAGGATCACAGCTGCTATATTTTTTAATAAGTATGGAAAGCAGAAACTGACAATTATCTCTGAGTTGTCATGAAATACACGAAGTTTGTGGCATCAAGTCAATGCACCTGTCTTTCCATAGTCCTCCTGAGAAAACCCATAGGAGTCTTGCATCTCATCTCAAGGAGTTGTAAACTTGCTAGAGTAGAATGAGGAGATACATGCAATTATGGATGATTGTTCCATGTAGAGGGAAAACACATTCATAAAGAGAGAGAAGAAGATTGTTCAGAAAAAAGCAAAATGTTCAGAATGACTAGAGCACAAATTATTGACACAAAACAGGAAGATGGGAGTCTGCACAGATAAGTAAGGCCAGACAGAACAGGCTTAGTACATTGATACAAGAATGGATAGCTGATTAATAACAAAGGAGAACTCTCACAATATCATCACTTGTCAAACCACAGAAGTACATCTCAAATCCAAACCAGAAGGAAATACAGTCTATACAGTCCCCAAATATTCAAAATGGCTTCACTGGCTTCACTACAATAATGTAATCTCTAGAGTAGCTGAGAAATAACTATACATAAGCCTGATATATTTTCCAAGACCATCTTGTGATCAAAGAAACACCCTTGAATGTTATCTGTGTGTTTATGTTGCACACTGCCTCTAAGGACTGATGAATGGCTGCTGTGACTTTGGTAAGCTGTACTCAGGCATTATGGTAGAATCTGTCAGATGATTTGGTATTCCAGATAATTGAAAAATTTTCTTCATCTATAAGGTATTGTCATAACACATTAACTTTTCCAATATAATTTCCAATACATTGCATGTGATTCTTGCAAACACACATATATGGGTACTTGCAAACCAATTTTTTTCTTACACCAGCAAATACACTAACCTATGAGGATTCATAGATCAGAATGACACATCTAGAATATACAACTATAATAATTCCTTTTATTTGCATAGTACTTTTATTTATAATTTATACACATCTACTCCAAGAAAGGATGTGAGAGCTATAGCACTTTATAGTTTATGACATTTCATCTTATGACAACCCTGGGAGAAATAGAGTAAAGCTTGATAATCTTTTAAGAAGAAAAGGGTGAAAACTGAGGCTCTGAAAGTAAGGAGACCTCCTGAACCACAGGATCTCTGAAAGCCTCAAACTATGCTCTTTCAAATGAGTTAAGCTATCTGTCCTAACAGATTGTACACTTAGCCATTATTTCAAAGATACACTGGGAAGTGAGTAAGAAATCACTATGAATATGTTGGCATTTTACAAAATCTCTTTACATAATCCCATGTCCCTATCCTCAGTCACTCAAGTGTCAAAACAGTTGCTATTGTTTATTGGGTGGCTATGGTGTTCTCAGCTCTGTTGTATGCGGCTTCCCTTTGTGGACTCATGAAAGCCCTATGGAGTAGCTAAAACCAATTCATTTTAATGCTAAGAAAGAGCCACAAGGTGCCCAGCTTTGGGGTTGGAAACCTATGGGAGTGGTGAGAGAATGAAGAGAAGACAGACACACAAAAACATGTACAGAAAAGCTTGGATGCAGTATGTAACCGGATGTTTCTCTCCCACCTGCCTGTTTTTAAATACCCTGAAGTTGCTTCCCAAATTACCACACAGAGGCTTACATTAATTATAAATGTTTGGCCAATTGCTCAGGCTTGTTACTAGCTAACTCACACACTTAAATTAACCCATAATTCTCATCTATGTCTAGCCATGTGGCTTGTTACCTTTTTTCAGTATGACATTCTCATTTTTGCTTCCCTGCATCTGGCTGGAACTCCCTGACTCTGCCCTTCTTCATCCCAGTCCTCAGTTTGCTTCTCCCACCTACCTTCCTTCCTGGCTATTGGCCAATCAGCATTTTATTAGTAAATGAGAGTAATACATATTTAGAGTATACAGAAGGATCATCCCACAGTATCTTCCCCTTTCTGTCTATTCAAAAAGGAAAGTTTTTAACTTTAACATAGAAAAATTATATACAACAAAAACAGTTATCAAGTAAGAATTAGAGTTACAATATCTAGTCTATTTGTATTTGGCCAAATCAGGCAAAATACTCTATCATCTATCTTATCTTTGTGAGACCAAAGTTTTATATCTAATTTACCCTTTCAACATAACTAAGAAAAATTATAACTATGACTATATAGTCATCAACTCTGTCAAAGACTCCAGAAGGACAAAATGTTACCTAGTGACAGGAATATCAGGCTGCCTGAACAGTCACCCAACATTCCTCAGCAATGTTGGGGCATCCAATTTTGGCCTACAGGCCTAGAATATCTGACAGAATTTCCTGTGAAGCAGTGAATTCTGAAGAACTGTCCTACCTTCTCTTGGCAAAGTTTGGCAGTCTCACATTTTGTGTCGTTCTGGTCAAGTTTGTACAGTAACTGTCAACAATTGAGGCAAGGGCAATTTCTTTGCCTACAAGGCTAGCTTTTGCCATAAAGAAAGCAAAATCCATAAGGAGTTTCTTCAATGCCCATCATCTTCTTTGAAGTAGTTGGTGCTGCCAAGAGCAGATATGTTTCACTATCAAGAAAAGTCTAAGTTTTTAAACATATTAAATGCCATATTCTGTAGGTCTTTGAAGTGTTTGAGGACCATCTATCTATTTGAAATATATCTCCATATGACTTTGAAAACATATCTAACATGACTATCAGTTTGACTATTACAGATGACTATTAATTTGTATTTTTAAATATACATTNTTTTAATTGATCTATATAAACATAATACCTTAAACAAGAGTAGAAATATATATATAGTATAACAAAATTAACTTTAAATTTGTGTCAATAAACTAAAATCTATGCCAATGTAAAATATTTTGAGATTAACGATTATTTTTTGGATTAAACTAGATTCAATAATCTACCCCTTTCCCATCAATTATGTATCATATCCCTCTTTCTTCTTTTAGAAAGAGATTGACTGTGATAACAATTTGTAATCAGCCTTCCTCAAATGAAAATAAACATTTATAACCAATATTTTGGGAATGTGGGCATAATTTTCTAGACTATTTCCTGCTGATTGGAAGGGCATTGGTAATCAATCTTTCAGGGACCTTGAGAAAATGAGGATAATTGTTAAGTCTTGGTTGGAGTATTTTGTGAGGCTGGATCATCTCAATTGGTGGCCTTGAAGCTGTTTTGGATGTTGGATTATCTGGACCATTTTTATTGGTGCATGGTTCCCTTGTTCTGAAAAATATATAAACTTTTAAAGGTGACATACATATTTGTACTAATGCAAATGTAAACTGTGCATTGTTCCCAAGCCAGTCAAAGGTATTTTTTTTTGAGTAGGTAAAATATATGTCATGTATCTTGTAGTTACCTTAGGTTTATTTTCCCATGTCTGTAGTTAGGATTTCAGTGGGTCTTCCTCAATCAAACCTGATTTTTCTTAACCCCGAATGAATCCAGAGTATCTCATTTCCTGTGGAAACAGAAACAGAACCTCTTTCCCAAAGTAACATATCTTTGACTTAAATTTTGGAGCCAAAATACCTTTAAAATATATAGATTGGTTTAATTTAGCAGCTTTTACAATCAAATGTCTATTAGCAGTTATCATTTGTCCATTAACAGAAAAAAAAGAGAACACAATAAAATATATAATCCAGACTCTTTGTATATTTCCCATCTTTACATGGCTTATCATAATTTTTATCATTTTATTTTTTAAGGACTTTACTATTATTTTTAAAAACCTATGACTGTCTCTACTCTTTCTCTTCTCTTTCTCTCAAACTTACACATATTTTTTAAACATATCATGACCAGTTTAGAGCCCTTTTTGTCTGAATCAGTTTTTACTGTGTATATTTAAACCTTTTTGTCTACATGAGCAAAACCCCTAAACCCACCATACACTCTGTACCTTGGCTTGTGTGAGATGGTGGGAATCCACCATGTTGTAGCTCAAGCTGTACATTGTGGCCAGGGGATGAATCTCTGTACTATGGTCGACATGAGAGAGATGAACTATGAAGCTGCTCTTGGCTCCATTTTTGTGTCTAGAATTCTTTTTTTTAAAGCTTTCTCAAACTTTATGTGGATGTACGTGAGATACATTGGAGCACCATATGTAACTGGACATTTGTCTCCCACTCACCTATTTTCAAATACCCTGCAAACCATTTCCCAAATTACCACATAGAGGCTTATATTAATTATAAATGTTTGGCCAATTGCTCAGGCTTGTTACTAGCTAACTTACACACTTAAATTAACCCATAATTCTTATCTATGTCTAGCCATGTGGCTTGGTACCTTTTTTCAGTATGACATTCTCATCTTGCTTCCTCTGCATCTGGCTGGTGACTCCTGACTCCACCCTTCCTCCTCCCAGTCCTCAGTTTGATTGTCCCTGCCTGGCTACTGGCCAATCAGCATTTTATTAGCAAATGAAACTAATACATATTCATAATGTACAGAAGAATCATCCCACAGCAGGGTAGGTTGTGGCCTCTGATGGGGATGCACCAGCAGCATCTGGAAAACTCAGGATGTTTATTACATATTGAAAAAGGAAGCTAGTTTATTGTGTGCAACTGAAGGGGTAGGAGACAAGTTTAGCTAATCTTGATATGAGATCTTTATAAGGAAGATATTAATCTCAGGCTGTACATATCCTGGAGGAGGAAGCTGTGGTGGGTACTTTCTGTACACACTATCAACATCCACACATGCACACATGCACAAGACCATTCCCATGGGTCTGAGGCATTGGAGTCCTTAATATGGCCACACTCATGTCAAGAAACACATTTGCAAAGGACTTCTTCTGCTTCTTAAAAGAAAGCAGCAAGCATAGCAGGAGCATGGGTAAATAACTTCCCTGGAGAGCAGATTTTAGAGCTGTTTTTCACAGTCTGCCAGACTTCAATCAAGGACCCATATGGGGAATAACCACTATGTTGTTGTCACTCTTTTCCCCAGAAATTTCTTTAGGATACATATCACAAACAATGGACTTTTTTTTGTTAAGAAACATGTTTACACACACACACACACAAATTATACAGTGTGTAGTTCTTTTCCTGGAAAATTCAGTGGAGGAGCTAGTCTTCAATATTCTCAGTATGCCTATGAACCTTTTTGAGCCCATATACAAGTAGAATTCTTTCTAAATGCAAACTGATTTCTCCACTATAACCTATCCAACAGGTATCAATGCCTAGTGGGAACAACTTGACTAGTCCATTGATAATTTTACAAAATAACAAATTGTCTGAAGACACTGTGTGTATTTACAAAGACTATCTAAACAGTAATTATAACATTTAACTAAATTTTTCTAGTATAAAAATGACTCAGGAGTCAGAAATTGAGACAAAGATCTGATAAATACAAGGAATGGCTGAGAGTCAATTGGCTGGCCTGTAGTAAGATAGGCCCATAGGGTTGAGGAAATTGGCTCAAACCAGTTGCTAAGATATGCACATAACATACTTCCTTATGAGCCAACCTGAAGTCTGCCTGACAGCCCAGCAACAGGCACTGTCAGGAGCCAGCAACAGGCTCTTGACTGCTGTCAGAGCTCCTGATCATACAGAATCTGCCTGAGGGCTTAGCAACAGGCACTGTCAGAGTTCCTGATTGCTGTCAGAGTTCCTGATCGTACCCAGCCAATAAGGGATGACCACTCAATGATACCAGATTGGGACACAACCTGGGTGCTGGGAGGAGGATATATAAGGCCTTCCCCATTATTGAATAAATGAATCTGCTGTTTGCCGTCAACTGACTTCCAGTGTCTGTGTTGTTGACAGTTCGCCTTCTCACCCCCACCCCTGAGGGAGCCTTAGGATCCAGCAATATCTAGCACCTGAACATGGGGTTTCTGTTATTTTCTCTTTCCCAGTACATGTTCTGATCATCTTTTTCCTTCACTCGTGGTGCTGGACAGCACTCTCAAAATTGTGTGTTTCAGTGAGAAGGCCCCTCAGTGTTGTGTTCTTTTGGTCCCTTCAGTGGGTAAGAGTTGGAACCCCCATTTCTTTCCTTCTATTGTGTTGTCTGGAATGTTTGTCTGCCCGTCCCATTAGAAAGGCACATTTTTTTTTCTGTATCAATTCACCCAGCATCTCCACTTAAGGACTGACCCTCCCCCCCCAGGAGGTGGAACCAAGGCTTGGCTCTTGAACACCATCCCTCATCTGGAGACACTGTGTGGGCATATGGCTGTGGCCTAAAAATCCATGGAAATCTCCCACTAAGCACAAGACATAAGGGTCTGATACAAATTTTCACCCCCGTTGACTGTCATCTGCTCTCTGATTGTTGTTTGCTTGCCGTTTCCCTCTAAAAGATGGGTAAACTTAGCTTTTAACTCTAATATAGTACAACTATATTGTACTATATACTATATATATATATATATATATATATATATACAATATATACAATGAGAACAATTATCAAGTAAGAAATACATTTACAATGTCCAGTCCATTAGCATTTGGCAAGTGCAGAGATATACTCTGTCATCTATCCTGTTTTGGTGAATCCGAAGTTTTGTGCCTAACTTACTTTCTATCATAACTATAACTATCTAATCTTCAACCCAATTCAGAGACCCAAGAAGGATATATTTCCTGAGTAAACAGAAGTGCAGAGCAAGCAAATTTCAAAACTATAGAAATGACAGAGACATATGTCCGCCTGGAAAATTACCCCAAGGTTCCTCTGCAACATTGGGGCATTCATCTTCAGCCTACAAACCTAGAATATCTGACAGACATTTTGTGAAGGAGGAATTTTTGAAGGTTTGTTTTACCTTGTTTTGGCAAAGTTGGGCAGTCAGCTTTTTTCAGTGTTCTGCTTGTCAAGTTTGGATAACATACTGTCATCAGTAGAGGCAAGGGCTTGCCCTAATGACTAGCCTTGACACATTGAAAGCAAATTCCAACTGGAGGTTCTTGGATGCCCATCATTCTCCCTTGAAGTAAATTGGTGCTACCGGAATTAGACATGGCTCACTGTCAAGAAAAAGCCCTACGTTATCAAAACATCCTAACAGCCATATTCTATATGTCTCTGAGGAGTTTGAAGACCATCTATCTATTTAAAATATGTCTCTATTTGACCTAGAAAACATACCTAACATGACTATAAGTTTGATTGTTATAGATTACTATTAACCTGTATTTATTTATTATCCTAAATATTTTCCAAGAACTAGAACTTTACATTAAATTTTCAAATGAGCTGCATAAATGCAGTACCTTAAATAATAATGGAAACATATATACAGTATAACAAAAATAGCCTTAAATTTGTATCAATATACATAAATATCTTAAAGAAGAGTAGAAACATATATACAGCATAACAAAAAAAAATTTTAAATTCGTATCAATATAAAAATATCTTAAGCAAGAGTAGAAACATATACACAGCACAACAAAAATAACTTTAAATTTGTATCAATATACAAAAGTCCATACCAATGTGAAATGTTTGAGACTAGTAGCTTCTTTTTTAGTTTAAAAGTAGATTTAATAATCTACCCTTTTATCCTATCATTCTTATATTCCCCTTTTTCTTTTCAGAACAAGATCCCAGAATCTAATCTCCTTTGCTTAGTTTCCTCCCTTATCATGACCAATAACAACATGTAACCAACCCTCTTAAACAATGGTAAACATCCACTGAATGACCAAAAAACACACACACCATCTCTTGGGAATGTGGGTGCCATGTTTTTAAAATTACTTCCTGTTGTCTGGGGGCAGTGGCATCTTTAGGAGATCTGAAAAATGAGATAAAGATAAAGTCCTGGGAGAGCTAGCTGTTGTCCAACTCAGTGTGATAGAAAAGTATGAGGCTAATCTGAAGCTCTGGCTGGAGTGGTCTGTGATGCTGGACCATCTTAGCTAACTGCCTTGAAATTGTCCTGAGTGGTTTGTAGTCTGAAGCTGATCTTTGGGTGGTGTTTGTCAGCTTAGTGGTGTTATCACAATCCAGGTGTAGTCACTGTTGTGGGGCCCCATCATGCTTACAGAGACTTCAAAGGTCACTGTTAGGAATGGTCATGGTTCACTGTAGAAAACTTAAACATTTTAAATGTCATATGCAGCAGATCTCAGAGAAGATAAAGGACCAAAATCTATTAAGTATAGCTGGGGTACACAAGCTTAATTCCTGAATACCTGCTTCAGACTCAAGCCCAAAATCATCTACAGGAAGATAAATGAAGCCTATTTCTAGAATTAATTAGTACTCTATATAGCTATTAATATCATGACAAAAGGTTTAATATATATATTATAAGTTTGATATAATATTTATACATTAAGAAAAGTTTAAAAGAGTCAAAGTAAAACCGAAAGATTATGAAATTAGTGGCAATAGAATAGTGGTTTTCCTTCTGTCCCACACCAAGTGGCTCTTCTGACATGAGACGGAGATTTCGGATTTTCCTTTAACAAACATATTTAAGTTTAGAGAAGAAAAGAGCCATGCTCCGACTCCAAAGCCAGCTTTAATTTTTAATTAAATTGGGACTACAAAAATACCATTTGCCTTATAACTCTGTAGAGAACAACAGCAACAAACATCTGGGAAGATTTATGAGATTTTATACTATTGGAAAAATACTACACCATTAGGTTAATTTATTCTTTTTCTTGGGACATTTTCTCTAGATGATTCTCACTTCTTCTACAAAGTCTTATTTGTCCAGTGTCTTTCAGATTCCTTAGTTGAATGCTTTTATTCTCCTGGAAAGACAAAAACAAAATCCTGCCCCAACTCTAACTTTGGGCAATTTCTCTTTTTGGCAAGTGATATCTGATCAAATGAAAGGCATTTGTTAGTCTTATAAGTTAGTTTGCATTGAATGACCAAGCTGTCTGATGAACTATTGCCTCTCCTAATGAAGAAGTCTCTTCTGTTCGAATCTAATCTTTTTCAATCTTTTTTAAATTTGTTTGTTTATTTATTTATTTTTTAATTAAAAAGATCTTCCACTCCTTTTACACATCAACCTCAGATCCCCCTCACCTCTCTCCT